>WHYT01017844.1:0-53030 GCA_009806455.1 Tetrax tetrax
GATTTTTTTTTTTTTTTTTTTTTTTAATGTGGATAAGAGTTAGCAGAGGACAAATGACATAATTGACCGGGGAGAGAGAGACTTCATACGTGCTTGCTTCTAAAAGAGTGAGAGGGACAAGGATAAGACAATGCCAGGGAATTGCCTTCAGACATCTTAGTCCTTTGTGCATGCTTTAATCTCAAGTAGTCTTTGCAGGTTGGGAAATAAAGAAAAAAAGATTTAGTGTTTGTGTAAAAGCTTCCTGTGACTTCTCCCAGGTGTGCTCTGTGCCATTTGATGCCATTTGGCCTTTCTGTAAGAAAAAAGAAAAGCAGCAACCCTCATATTGGGGTGTATAAATAGTCTACTTTTTGCTCTTATGTAACACAGAAGAATGTATTAGCTGGTGAGCTGAATTGACATATTCCTTTTTGCACAAGTTATAGCAACTTAAATGAAAATTACACTCATAGCAAGAGAATGCACTCTGTTTAAATTAGATAAGGAGATTATGACAGAAAAAGATTATTGAATAAAAAGGTTTTTAAACTAGCCAGTGAAATAAATGCATGACTTCAACTTTGTCTTGCCAGAATTTATTAATAAAACACAGTGAGGTTTTTGGAATACAGTGAAGACTTCTTACAGTGTAATTTGTGTAATTGTGTTTGTGTAATTTGACTTTAGGAGATGTCCTTGTAATTTGGTAAACTGCAGATCTTGCTCCCATCTATTGCATTTTTCTTGTGCCTCATATTGACGCATCTAATTGCCTCATAACTGTATCCTCAGAGTAAAGCCATTGCAGTGCCCTCTGGACCTTGAGAAATTCACCTTCTGGTCTGTAATGATAATCTCTGTATGGATCTTATCGGTGAAGCAGCTGGCCACCTTTGCTTGCTTCCTTACTAAGTATACCCAGCTAATTGCTGTTCTGAATAACCTCCTTTTGCCATCATACAGCTGAAGAAAACTTACTCCGTGACGGCGTAATTGTTCCCAGCTGCAGGATGCCCTCTCTTGGCAGGGAAACCGGCACACAGCAGTGGCAGGCATCCTCTTGCCAGGAGCTGGCTGATCCTCACGGAGAAAATCCCCGAGCGTTGTACGTGTACGGCACCGTTTCAGCTGGTCCTTCACGGAAAATGTGTTTCCTGCTGGAATGGGATAGAAGAGTAGCTCTGGGCAAGGCAGTGATCACTGTTGGTAGGATGTGCGTGTAATTATGAATATGTTATTCTAATGACACTCTTCTATTAAATGGGCTTTGAAGTCTTTGAGTTTTCTCAGTACAAAACGGGTGCTGAACCATCTAGACAGACTTGGAAAAAAAGTTACTATTTTAGTGCAGCTTTGTCGCTGAACTCTGTTGAAATCAACAGAAAATGTGGGCAAACAATTTATATTCTAAGGCATTAATGTGCATTGAGTTTGTTTGCCTAGAGGTTGTGAGATGAGATTGCTCTTGGCTGATGAAGCTGGGAGAAATTTTAAATCTGCAGTGAACGCTTGAAACACTGCAGAGGGAGGTAAAAACAAATGGATAAGAGGTGCTCATGGGAGGGTCGAGGGCAGAGAGTCACGGTGAGGAGTCGAATCAGTGCAACTCCAGGTGTAGACAGAGCTGGTTTAAAGATGGGTTTTTATTGTGCTGCAGTAATTTCTCCATTGGCTTTGCACAGCAGGACCTGAAGAAATGGCTGTTGTTAAAACCATTGGAAATAGAAAGTGTCTGTAAATCTTAAAATTGCACAGAATTTTAAAAAAATATTTAGGAAAGATACCTCTTCACATATGTATTGATTCTTAAATGAATTGTATGAGACTTGAAAAGAAATTGTACCATTTACAACTTATTTCTGCGTCCTTGGATTGAAATATTACGTATAGAGTTCAGAGCAGAAGGCGTTGAGTGAAGTTATACAAGCTTAATAAAAATAAACCTACACATGACTTTGCATAAAGGGAGGAAAAAATCAAAGGACTAACAAATTTGCATAGATAACATTTGAATTGTTAATTCATATTGCACTTCATTGCAAGGATGTCACTTTTAATTAAGAATAAAATGTGGTAGATATTTTAAATGGGAAATGATTATAATTGCAGATGGAAATTGAGGTAATGAGAACTGGTTTAATTAATTGTTAAAACTTAAAATTCTTTTTTTTTTGTTTATAAGCTTGTGGTCTGTGGACACTGACACTTCTGTTGTGTATATTTAAACATACAATGATTGAGCCATGAAGTGCTGGCAGCAAACTGTTTTAATCTGAGTTCTATCAGTTGTTTGAAAGGGTCTGTTTGTATGGATGGACTTTGGAGCATCTTTGGTAGACAGACTCTGCTGTTTGCAGGACTGGTGTGAAATTGTGGTGTAAAAACACTATTCCCAAAATGTCCTTTTTAAACCATAGTTGTCTTTCATTGTGAATTTCACAGATGATGGAGATACTTCACTGGAGAAAAATGAGGTGTTGTTTCTACCAAATGACTGTTGCCTTTGAAGTTCTCCATTGATGAATATGATAATACCGCACTGACCTGAATTTAACTCTTAAAGATGTTGTTGATCTGTTGTGCTCTGTCTGCGGTTAACCGACGCAGCCCTTCAGGAACCCGTGGGCACCGGTGCACACAGCTGAGCAGATCTGTGCCTGCAGAGGAGGGAAGGAGAACCCGGGGTGTGCAGCTCCTGTCATCACAAACCAAAGTGTGTTTGGGAGGGTTCCTACAGCTCTGCGGAGCAGTGTGTCCAGCAGAAGTCTGCTAGGGAAGAAATTGGGGATACTGGAGGGAAAGGAGCTCCAGGTCTGCTCAGAAGCAGCCCTGCTGTTTTGCTGTGCCCCAAGGGTATTTTGGACAGATCCTGTTCTGAGCAGCATTGGATGCTGACGCTGTTGGAGAAGGTCCTTTGGCCCCGCGTACGACACCTATGGGGGCTGTGCAGGGATTTTGGGAGTGGGGAGCTGCAGGGTGGCATCTAACTTCTCTGTATGCACTTCATCACTTTTTCTTATTAAAACTGTGTCAAGATCTCTTAAGATTTACAACCTTATGTTTAGGGAAATTCAGCATGGAAATCTACTAAACAACCATTTCCTATTCAGATAGCTGTGACACCTGAGGTAAATAAAAATATTTGTGTAGAATTCTTAGAATAGAGGGTACTTCTGCGATTTGAAAGCTTGTTAAACTTATTTACCAAGCTTAGAGCTTTGTGTCCGGAAAGGATTTTGAAGCGCACAGAATTAGTGTTGCCACTTACGTTAAGAACCGCATATGAAGTCTCTGTCATCTCTGGTTGCAGAGGGACTTGGAGAGAAATACAATTAGCACTAATTGGAGTTGCGTCTGAATCTTCTGTCGGTTGGTGTGAGAATGGACCCTTGAAGTGATTGGCAGGAGCTACCTGCCCCATCTGACTCCCTGAAGAGCTGCTCTCTTGCATGGCAGCGCATCACCAACGAAATGAGTGTTTACCAGAAGCCACCAGCTCGCATGCCTGAATTATCCGTGCAGCACAGACGCTGCAATTTAATGCAAGTTACGCGGTGTGCTGGGTACTCGTAGCTGTAATAAAGATGCACTGCAATTTTTTTCTGAGAAGTCTAGAATTTTATTCCTGCGGATTTCATTGCTTTGTGATTCTCTGCAGAATGGGTGGAAAAGAAGGTTTGGCATACCAAAGAGCTGTCTAACCTTTTCAATATGTGTGGGGTTTTTTTCGTCTTGGATTTTTGTCTTGTCACTTGGGAAGCAGCGTTTCACCTGAAATCCAGCTTTTGTTACCTGTGTTGGTCATGGGAAAAAATTTTGCCAAAGTACCAAAAAACTATATATGCAGAAAGACATATCTCTGGTTGTTTTTTTTGCCCCTGGGTAAATAAAATAGAAACCTAAGAAGTAAACTAATTTTCAGTAAGACGATAAAAGAATTTCATTTGAATGGCAACATAGTTTGGTTTTTTTGGTGGTTTTTTGTTTTGTTCTGTTTTGGTTTTTTTTCCCCCTCTGAAGTATGCAACTAGAGATATGAAGTATGGTAAAGTCACCAGGGTAATATACAGCTGATAGCAGTGCATTCATTTGCATCTCTTCCCCTTACCTTGTTTCTTTTTTTTCCCTGAAGCACATGTGTTGGGAATTGAAAGTGCAGTTTGCCTATTATACACTGACAGTAATCTTTCAATTTTTTTTAATGTAAAAAATGAGGCCACAAACATGAGCAGCCACTGATGTATGGGGCTATTGATGGGAATTGAATTTGCAAAGGGAAAATGGGATTTGGTTGTAGTCTGAAATGATAATATGTAGCCCAAATGGATTTGTAATGGTCATTCATTCTTTTTTTTTTTTTTTTTTTTTTCCCTGCAATTTTGTGGTTTCACAAAACATATTTATGCAGGTGACTATGAAAGCAGCATAGGTTTCCTCTGAGTGGGAGTTAATAGCTAATGGCAAATAATAAGTATGCAAAGTCTGAGCCTGAGCCTATTCCCACAGACTTCATTAGCTGAAGGAAGGGATGCTGTGGTTTATTTTCCTAAGAGGGGGAAAAATGCTTGAGGTAGTACTTCTTTGTGAGATTTAAGAAATAAGAAAATGAAAATGTACCTTGACATGAATTCTTAAAAATGTATGGATTTGTAGTATCAACCTAGTTAATGCTTTATGCATCACAACAAACGTACCAGGCACTTTGCACAAGCAAAGACTTTGCCCTCAAGAGTTTCCAGTTTAACTCTGATCAAACCAATGTGTGTTACATTGAGGTGCTGTTAGATACTTGTGTTCCTCTCAGCTGTACCCTGCCTGTAGTTTGAATTTGTAATTTGGGCTGCCAGGGGACGGCAGAATTTTCTCTGTATCTTGGGTGCAGTTTTTTGTGCCTTACGGTACCTGTCCTGTGGGGCTGGTTTCAGCGGCGCTCTGCCTTCCCTCCTGCAAAAGTGAGGGGAGAAGGACACGCCAGTGTTAATATGGTCAGAACAAACTGATGGTAACAGGAAAATGATAATTCAATGGTGTGGATGGATTTTTGGCTTTGTTTTCCTCTTATTTCTAATTTTTCTTTTTCTTTCTTCTTTTGGACCAGTGAACGTCACACTTGCGAACTGCCTTCCATTTTAACTGGAGTGTAATCCTTGTTAAACACCATATAATTTAAAAGTATGAATAGAAGTAATTATGGAGTATAGGAAAAGTGCTTCTGGTTTTATAAATATATTCTGTGTAAATTTTTTCATTTAAAATCAGTACAGCCAGTGGTTCAGATGCAAAGGCTGAAAGGTGTTTATGTAAAGGAATCTGCTCTCGAGCTGTCGAAGACAAAAAGGGGAGCGCATGGAGAAAAATGGCCCTGATTGACCTGTAGTTACCATTGTCCTTCCTTTCTTCTTGCTGCTGACTAAAGCATGAGCTTTCCAAAGAAGAGCTTGGCTTAATGCTCTGAGGCCAAGCCGTGGTGCAATCCTTGAGGGGCTTTTTGGGGGCGAGCAGGCGCATTGCTGAGGCGCGGTGGGAACCCGCCCATGGTGTGCAGAATTGCTTCAGTATTTCCTGCAGTGTAACTTCAGCTATTTTGGCTACAAGCCTTACTGCTTTTGTACTTTTTTTATTTTCTTGGGTAAGCATTCCATGAATGGTCTTGATGCAGAAAGGCTCTGAGCATTGTAAGTCTGTTTATTTTAATTGGCTTTGCTATCCTGATAAGCTAAAGGCAGAAAGAGCCAGGCAGCTCAGTGGGTGGGGTTTCATTTGTTTAAATACCGGCATTTGGAAACTGCTGGCTTGTTTTATAACCCAGTGAGTTTAACGTGGGCTGGGTTAGTCTGACATCCCGTCTGTGTGATCCGTTTGGGGCAGAGACTTTTCCTGTCTGCACGGCGCTCAACGCACCACAGACCTCTTCAGAGCTTTCGAGGGCTGCGGCTGTATAAATAGCATTAAGGGACAGTGCTTTCCTCCGTCTCCTTCCTTTGGGAAGGATGGCAGTTTCCTCTCCTGGTCCATTGTTTTACTCTGTTTTGCGCAATGAAAAAGAAAAAGCTGCAAATACTAAGGCATGCCTGTCAGTCTGAAATAGTCACCTTTGAATCCAGGAAACCGGTGCTGGGTCTGTCCGTATGAGAGTGTTTGAAGGATAAGTGCTGAAGTCAAGAATCAAATAATTTTGATTTGACTATGGAATTGCTAAATATTTCCCCTTTAAATTTTCAAATGTTAAACTAGGTTTGCCAGTGGTTACTGTAAAAATAGTATTGCACCATTTTGAACTCTTCTATTAGTGCTAATGGAGTATATTTTCTGTGAGGGATTTTATCTTCTGTTTTTGTCTATTTATGACTGGCTGCTAAACAAGCCAATTCCTTCTCATTGTGTAGTAATTCATGTTTGTGAAGTGGTGGTCTAGAGCCATCTGGACTGTGACGTAATTTGCACTTTTAACAAACATAATCTCGGGGGGAATTGGACCCCGAAGAAGTTATTTTAAAGTTTCACCCCAGTGCAATGAGTGTTGTGAGAGATCAGATGCCACATTGTTCGTGGGTGTCTCTTCAGGAGCGGCATGGTTGCAGGCATTGGTGGAAGCCATGAGACCTTGTGGATGAGACAAGCCTACGGAGAGCCCGTGTCCCACGTTGACTTTGTGCTCAAGGCACAGCCAAGTAGAGGTGGATGGAACCATGATGATGTTGACTGTTGGAGCAGGAGCTCTTGGCGGATGTAGGAGACGTGCTTGCTGACTCTAAGTTTCATACTCTGTGCATAGCCTGCTTGGTGTGTTATGTTGCAACCATCAGTACCCTTGGTTTAGGGCTGTGTTCCTTCTACTTTGGCTCAACAGCTCATTTTCACCTCTTGGCTCTAACTCAGGAACATACTTAAACTTGAATTTTTTAAGTGTGTTATTGAATTGGAGCCAAAATGGTGAAAGTGAGAGGTTTCTCACTAAACAAGTAGATTCTTGTTCTTTCAATTATTTTTTTTTTTTTTTTTTTTTTTTTTTTAATACTGTGTCTATGTATGTGCAGACATTTGTTCTGAGTACTTTTATTCAGTGGCTCAGGGTTCAGTTATTTTACTGGAAGCAGCAAATATTTTTTGTCTTTTCCTTACTTAGCACCCGCATAAAACATTATGCTCATGAAACATTTATGGGAGCAATCCATTAACAGGCAGACAAAGGTTTTCCTCTGAAGAGGATCGCCAGAACGTCTTGCTGAAATGAAACCTGTTCTCCAGCTGTTCTGTATGCATTATTGCTGCCTCTTACTGAAAGTTTAAAAGGTCCGTGTGATGTAATGCAATGATACTTTTGTGTGCAAAGCTGCTTGGAAGCAATCTGAGTCAACAGGAAAGCAATATCTTCTTAAAGCTTGTGACTTATATTAGTTTTGTGATCTCAGGTATGAAGGAGATAAAAAGGGCAAGGGTTTACTGTAGACTCTCTTGAAGGCATGTAGAGTTCTTGAAGTAGTAATAAATGGCAGATTAAAATTGATCTCAGCGAGACTTGCAATGTTAACCAGTGTTATGGAAGTAAATGACTTCAGCTTTTTGGCCGCTTCATCAAACGGATCAAGTCATACCATGCTGTCAAGAAACTGCTTTACCTGAAAATTTAAGCTACGGAAAGAACCTTTCTGCGGTATCTCTAGAACAGTAAGCTTAAAACTATAATGAATGATTGAATGACTACTTGTGTGTATGTACACACACATCATTTTAATGAAAGAGATAATGTTCCTGCAGACAAGATTAAGGATTCAGAGGAGCATTAAAAGCAGAAATATTATTTCTAAGTGAAGGGGAGATGAGAATTTATTATTAAAATGTTAAAATAATTAATACTGCTAGGAAGTGGTAGGAGAAAAACTGTCTGGTTCAGCTGGTAGAGATGAGGAGTTTTGAAACCACGCTATGCCGTGAATCGCGTCCTCAGAGCGGCTGGGTTGCTCTGTTACCAGCCATGGCTCTGCTGGCTTGGGCGCTTTTCCGGGGAAGAAGGGGAGGAATGTGTCTGTGTTTGTTCTTTTGCAGTGGAGGGCAACTTCATTTGCAACTGCAGAGGAACGTGATGATAGGGCTGAAGTAGCGGCCGTTTGAATACAGAGCCTGCGCACAGAGCCCTGACCAAATTTACTGGTCCTGCTGAGGTCGGCGGTGTTGTGCCTCTTGCCACTGCCGAAGAAACGGGCAGGTGGTTTGCTTTTGATGTTCAGGTACGAACTGTAAGAAGTATCTGGTGCTGTGTGGAGAGCGTGGGGAAAAGTAAAGACAGACAAGCAATTCTTGGTGTGCTCTGCTGCTGAAACACCATTTAGTTGTGCTGTGGGTTTCCGTGAACCCATACATGGTAAAATAGTTAGTGGAGAAGGGAAGTTTTAAAGAAATAAACATGGAGGATTTTTATAATTTTTTTTGGTTTGTTTTTAATTTCTTATGGCTATGTGGACCACAGGAGATGGTCTAATAGTCATAGCTGGTGCTATTATTACCTCAGCATCTGTTTCCAGCACTTCTGTCCTTCACAGGAATGCCCAAATGTTTAATCTTGTTGTCCTGGCAATTGCTCAGAGAGCCCTGAATGAAAGTTTGTGGTTTGTTTTTTTTAATATAAGAAATATGATTTACTAAGTGAGTTAGGTGTTTTGCTAGGCTCTGTAGTTTCCAAAGGAAAGAATCACAATTTTGTGAGTTCCCAAGCGTTTAAAACGTCCAAAATCTGATAGAGAAGTGATTGGTTTTCTAGTGAAGGCGAGAACTTAGTATATTATCTTCCATGGACGAATAAAGCTCTTCTATTTTTGTTCTGCTGCACTAGTGTTAAATTCATGAAATGCAAATCTGAAGTGTACATACTGTGCATATTTGCCTTAACCCTGGAAAGGAATAGGAGCTTATTACTAAGCACAGAACCATTTTTCAAGGTGTCGGTTTACATTCCTTTTGCTTACTAATGAACTATGGAAATTGCTTACTAATGAGCTATAGAAATGGAGATTCTGTCTTCTCCCAAGTATGAAAGCGTTCTCCATACAGTGAGTGAAATGACTTGTTATAGGTTGTGGGGAGTACGGCTCTTCAGCGTATTACTTTTATGTTCTACGGCGCCAAACCTTCACCAGCTCTCCCTTTTGCTATTGCTGCCTGCGGTTTTCTTCTAATAGAAATAATAAGCCAAGAGATACTGAATCAGAACTGAACTTTTAGGATGCTATATAATGAGCCTTGCGTGCTGTATGGCCTTCCAGAACAGATTAGTTTGGTTTTTTTAGTGCTTGAGCACAAAAACCAGGGAGACAGGATCTGTGAAACAGAAGACCTTTCAAAAGAAATTAGGTAAGAGCACCTCCAGTTCTGTGTAGGAATCTCAAGTCTCGACCTTTAAGCCAGTAAGTTGGTGTGCAAGCAAAATGTTAACCCAAGTTAGAGATGAGTGTGTGTTTGTATACACACATGCATCTACTAGTACACAAAGCTTTTAAAGGGTTGTTATTTCTGTACTTAGAGAGCCACGACGAGTTTACTGATTGGGAGGAAATAAATGGTTTCCAACTATTTCTGTTTACACTTAAAAAAGCTTTGTTATACGCCTTTCAAAACCAATGGATGTTTTTAAAATTGAAGTCCTAGTTAGAGAGACTAGAAAGTATAAATAATAAAAAAGGGAAGCTTACAGGAAAGAAATATAAACAAGGCAGTACAGGAAAAAATATAAATGAGGCTGATAAAGGAAGATTAGTGTCAGTGAAGAATTACTGGTCAACTGATTAATGAGAAGAAATATTTTGAATGAAATGAGACAAACCAAATAGGAAATGTTATGAGTAAGGCTGATAAATTTGCCAGTATCCACTTTTCTGTATCATACAAATGAATGTCTGTGTTGTAGTAAGAGGGGAGCCAGACACTGTGTTCCCATATTGCAAGAATAATAACATAACTTTTCTCCAGTGAGTATACAGAATGTTAAACCATGACTATTAAGGATAAACGTTTTTAGATAGCAGTTTACGGCCCCAAAATATTACAAACTTCTAGTACATTTTAGGACACTGAGAAGCGTGAGGGGATTAGAGAACAACCGTTATTTTCAGGTGGCTAAAATATGGATGCACCAGGGACAGTGTGTTGCCCTGAGATCTCTTCCAGGTAAAATAAGAAAAAGTGGATGTGGGAAGCGATGAACAGGGTGAGTAAAAGGCAGTAACATAATTCATGCTGACCGTCACTGTTTTATGGGAGCCAGTCAGGCTTTCTGCAATGGAATTTCAAGTTTGACTGAAACACAATGATCTGATGTACTTTGATTTCTGTAAGGCATTTGATTTAGTTCTGCCTGATGGCTTAACTTGAATAAAGAGGGGGGTGGAAGGGGAACAACAGCAAAAAATTGCGCAAATTCAGTCTTGAAAAAAAGCAAAACCCCTTGGTCTGTATATGGCCACTGGATTGTAACTGAGTCTGGGTGCTGGCCCAGCAGCACTCTGTAGTATTCCTGTGATAGTGGGATCGCATTCTTTCTCTAGAAATGGCAATAAACAGGTACTTTTTTCCCCCTTACATGAGCAGAAAGAGCTGGTGCCACACGAAGCGATGTCCGAGGTGCGTACTGTGGGTTTGTTTGTTTTGCCAGTGTAATACTGTCAAAGCTTTATTGAATGAGCGGACTTCAAGCTGTTGATATAGTTCAGACCTTGGCAGCTCTCTAATCTCCTTGAAGCTCTAGTGTTTGATTGCATTCGTTTGCCCTGCAAATAGTCAACTGCGGAAGTTGCCTCCAAGCGAGAGTATATCGAAAGCCTGTATTTATAACGGAGAAGGTTCACGGGAGCGCACAGGCCTTGTAAAGCACACATAAGCTCTTTTTTGAATATGCAGTGAAATCTGGAGTTCTGAAACCTGTCAAACCTTGCGTTACAGGAATCCTTTGGACACTTCAGCTTTAATAATTTAATGGTTTGTGAAATCACTATCTGCCTGTTGTTGGCAGGTCGCTGCAGTAGTTTTATGTTGGTATTACACAGTGATGCCCTGCCTGCTGTAGATATGTAACCCGACATTTTTTTTGTCGTCATGGGAGGAGGGAGTGATGAGATACATGAAGTGATTTATTTATTTATTTTTAATTTTATTAGTTGGTTGACTTTTGTTGTGATTTTCATGTTTTGTCATCTGTACCTAACAAGCATTCCTTTGCAGATTTTGGTAGAGCAATGAGTTCAGGGGGAAAAAAAAGCATGTAGTCTGTTCCTCATTGATTAACTGTTTGCTTTCAAATACATGATAGCCCAGGTACAATGCAACTACTGCAGCTGATGCTCTGTAAATAGTTTCATTCTAAATGGCCCCTTCTAGGCCATTATATCTTCTTTTGGGTGCCAATGTGACAAATCTGTGCTTAGTGTAGACATTGCTGAGAATCTGAGTAAAAATACATTGGCTGCTTTTTGAGGCTGTAGAAAACCAGGGTGTATGTTTTAAGAAATGCAAACTTTTTTCATCTTTTTTCAGGAATATGTAAGCTTCTTAATAGGTTCTTTTTTTAAAAAGAAAAAGCTGCTTTGGAGAAGAGAGGGACTGAGATAGGAAGGACTCTTTTCTATTTCCTGGGAAAGTATTCAAGCAAGGGTGTTTGTCCTCCCTTTCCTACCCACAGTTTCTTTTGTGGGGGTTCGTTGTTTTTAGCTGTTGTCATTCTGGAGGTGGTGAGTGAACACTGCACACTTGAATGCTTTCTGTGCTTGAACCAGTAACAGGTAACACCAGTGTATGAAAGGAAAGTACGGTGGCCATTAAGTCCTCTGCTTGTGCCTTCTTAGGAGTATTGGAAAACAAGAAAAGAATGAAAATCAACCAACCAAAACCCTATAGGTGTTGACTGTTCAGGAGTCTTGAAGATGATTATGCTGCATCTGATCAACACAGACTCCAGTAGTTTCTACTGCAGACTTATTGTCTTGCATCTTGAAGGAGAGGAGTGGATGCATGGTCTTCTTTTGGTGTCTATCAGCCTGTACTTCTGTGAAGCTTTTGCTGTTGTTTTTTTTTTTTGCCTCTCCCTTTTTTTTTTTTCCCCCCTCCCCATTCTGACTGGTGCTGGCTATTCAGTCTTAGCTCTGTGTGGAGTCTCCCATACTGTATTGGCACAAGCATTTTCCATATCAGGGCGGTGATCAGATTTTGGCAGGAAATACCAAAACCTCCAGAAATGCATCCTTTTCCAGGCAGATCTGTTTCTATCTGGTGCGTTGCACAGCTGTTCAAACTGCTGTTCTAAAACAGTGGGGGAATTAACTATTGGAAAGGAGTGGGAGGATGTCTGCTTCCGAAAGTCTGAATGTAGCGTGCTGTTAAATTTCTGTGGTTGTTTCTCATTCAGCTATAGTAGGTCATAAAAGCTGCTGATCAATAGTACAAGCAGGTGATTAGCAGTTTGAGTTCTGAACACTTCTTTTAATTTGTTTGATGTAGTATGCTGAAAATGGAAGGATGCAGTAAAAGGCTAGTGACGGAATGAATTAGAGAAGGAAAGCAGAATTTGGGGTGTTTTTGTGAACTGAAGGTAATGCCAAGGGCTCGTAAGTTGTCAAATTGGAACTTGTTGCGTGTTTTAGAACTGAAAGGAAATCACTTGGTTACTCAGGATCATTGGATCTGCCAAGATCAGTTGATGTGCCATTGAAGGAACTGTTCAGAGGTTGAAGGGAGGGGTTCACTGCATCTGATTGTACAAAGGAATCGTTTTCCCATTGATGACATTTTCATCAAACAGTGAGGATTTAAGCTACTCCTTCATGCCTCCTGATAGCACCCTTAGAAATTTCTTCTTTTCAGGCAATATGCAAGTATGTCAAAATGCAATTGATGAGGTCATAAAGCTCATTGAAAAGAAGCAGAAACCTGAGGTCTGTCAAGAACGAGCTTTCTAAAATGCAGCACAACTTGAGACAGCATTGGAGTGTTCTGCTGGAATATTTTGTTTCTACCGGTAGAAAACTTGTAGGGAGTTTAGGGCGTGCTGGTGTGTTCTTCAGTGCTCCCATTCCACTTGTGCATTGATTGTCACATGAATCTTTTGAAAATGTGTCATTTGATAATTCTTCTAAAGACTGTAGTATCATGCAAATACAGCAGGCTAAAAAGTCCCTTTTGTCCAAATTGCTTTAATGTTGCCACTTGAACGTTTCAATCTGCAGCCTTAAAATAGCTTTCAAATATAGCTTTCTGAATGGAATATATAAATAAATGCACTCTTCCTTTCCCAGGGAGGCAGGAAGGGTGTGTACACATTTAACTATTTCATAATTCTTTCTCAGATGAGTTACTAACACAAAAGAATGCTTCCCCCCACCCCGTCACTCCCCTGCCCCATAACAGGTTTGAAAGAAACACTTCTTGGTGGAATGTGTGGTTGTATCCTGATAGGAATTTTTAAATAAGTCTTTAATCACGCCCCCTCCCCCCAAGTAAGGAAGAGTTCAGATTAACACTAAAAGTTTGAAATGGCAAGTGCAGAAGTGCAGAAGGCCCTCAGGAGGGTGGTTATATAGGTTAACCTAGTTCCGAATTGCAGTCCCGTCCTTGCCTGCAAGAGACCCTTCAGTCAGCAGCCTGAGGCGTACGTGCAAGCCCTTCTACAGCACTACTTTTCTCTCACTACATTTTCAATACTTAGACCTGTGGATGTAAATTGGTTTCAGAACATGTGAATTTCTACTGCTTAAAAATAAACTAAGCAAACACGAAACCTTTATTTCAGTTTTACAACCCCAATTTATCTGGTAACTTTCTCCTTTCTTCCTTTCTTTCTCCTTTCTGAATGTTTGAGATTTGTTATTACAGACAATTTAAACTCCTTTCCCTCCTAATAATCTCCTGCTTGCACATACAAGATAACAGTCACATATATGGTTTTGCTGGATTACTAGATTGACAAAGCACCAGAACAAACAGCTATGTGTTGCGAGTAGAATTAGCTGATGTTTAACCTCCTTTTTAATTTATTCAGGTTCTATAACTCCACTTGGCTCTGGTAAAAGCAGCCCAGTTGCTGGCTTCACATCATTCTGTGGCATGCAAACCGATTACACTAACCTATCAAGATGAATGCTGGGTGTAACCGGGAGAGCCTCGAGCCAGAATATTTGCAGGACTTTTTTCGGCAGACATCCAGGAAGAACCTGCTCAGTAATCTGTAAATGTGTAATCCTTTTAATGCGTCGGCTTTGTTAGAACACATTAGTGTCAAATGTTAAGTGTAATATTTTAGTCTGTGAAACATATAGTTGAACAAAAATTTAATTGGAAATGTAGTGTCCTGATGGTGGGGAAAAAAACCCCTGTGAAATCTTCTGGAGATGAATCTGGATTAGCTGCTTTAGGTGTTCTCCACTGGCCTCCAAATGCTGGTGGCATTACACTTGCGTGTGCCTAGGTAGAATGTGTTTGACCTTGAACCTAACGATGACTGCATGAGGCCTCGTCTAGTTGAACGAACTGAAGATGAGACTATGTGTTGCCATCTAAGTTACTCTGTTGGGTTGTCTTAATCTGTTAATCCATATTTGCACTGTATCCTGATATATTTCTAGTGGAAATTCAACTAGTTTATGGAGGTGCTTTGTTGCTCAAGGCTTCTGTTAAAGGGATGTCCCTTTCCAGTGGGATGCAAGGAAACTTGTGGAGTTCAAGCTGTTATGAAACTTTTGAACTGTATACTTCCAGCTTTGTGTGGTGGGGTTTTTTTGGTTTGTTTTTTTTTGTTGTTGGTTTTTTTAGAAGGGGGAAAAAAAGAATCTCTTAGCCGTCTGCAGACCTTTCCTTCCTCTGTAACTTTAAACCCATTTCCCTCCCCTTTTCTCCATGGAGAATTAGATTTATTTTTTTTTTTCCCCCCTTTCTAGTTGTAGAGGGGAAAAAAGCTGTGATAAGCATCAGCTCAGGACTGGTGCAGCCGGGGGCCATAGCCACCTGGGTAATCATTGTTCTGCGCTTCTGTTGTACTCATTTCTTTCTGTCCCTTCATTGATTTACTTGGTATAACCCAACCTGTATCTGGGCTGGATTATTGTCAGGTTTCCCAAGCTTTATGTAGGTTGAGGATAACTGTCCCCACGATGACATCCTCCCAGCTTATGTCTCCTTGCTGAGGCAGCCAGTTAGTGTACTGACAGATTTTAGATGGGCACAGAATCTTTAAAATCAGAAGGAATCTTTAAAATGAATGGAAGCTGGCTTGGATTTAAGCTGCACGTTGGATTGAGCCCCTGTATCCTTAATGCTGCATCCCCCAGCTCTGGCCAGACACTGTGAATCTGCGGCTTAGCGCTCCAACTGCTCATGCAGATACTGAAACATCCCAACCTTTCCTCTCAAATTTATCAATGCCTTGACATTAAATATTTCAAGTGGGTTTTGTTGAACAGTGTAGCTTTTTTTGTATGTTCTTCTTAAAGGTTACTTCTTGTTGGAACGAAATGGAAGGTTGGGAGTTTTTAGCAGATGTTATGATTAAATCTGACTGGTTGTAGGCTCCTTCCTCCTCCAGCTCCCAAATGTAACATTTGGGATGATGAATAGCAGAATTTATAAGTGATGTTGGTAGCTCTAATTGTTCTGGTTTTTGTGTACGTGTGTGCATGAATAAACTCTTTTCTGTAAGCAAACGCTGTGCTGCAAAACTGATGGCTCTTACCTGGCTTGTAACTGTAATGTGTCAGTAAGTCCCCTTCATACGGGAGCATCCTGATAATTGTGACTGATACATGACTTCAAGCTGAAGATAAATCACATAAGGGACTTGATGTGTGTTGAGTCTTTTCTTTTCTATATGTCTGGTGGACAAATTTTATGTGCTTACAACTTTCAGATAGATTTTGTTCTTTTTAACTGCAGGAACTAGATGTTACTAAATCTTACCCCCAAAACAGTTTTCCTTATTTCTTTTTCTTCTTACAGTGAAATCGCCTGCTATCAGGCTAGCGTTGACCCAGTCATCTAATATGTGCCTTTTTTGCCTCTGGCTCTTCAGCGTTCGATTTGTAAAAGCATTGTTAAGTCGAGCTCACGCTGTTCACTCCGTTTCCCTCATTGTGCAGTTTGTCAGTTCCGTGCTCGCTGCCCTTGTCTGAAGACCTTTCTCAGCTTACCCCAAGGGAGGCTGTGTGTTTTCCACAGACGCCTTTTGGGAATTGCGTTGGGATTGTCTGGCAGTGAAAGGCCAGGCAGAGGAGTCTCTCTCAATCAGTGCACTGGAATTGAGAGTGCTGTTGTGGAGCACCTTGAGAACAAAGCCCTTGCTTTTCACCGAGGTTTGTTTCTCAGTAGCTGGATGCAGCTCTCCTGCCAGCAGCGGAGGGATGCACCTTCAGCATCCGAGCTGATGGAGAAGCTGCTTTACCAGAGTTAGCCTTCTGCAGGACGGGGGTAAAACAAACCCCAGTATTCAGAACATTTCTGTTGGATACTAATTACTTATATCTTTCATTTTTAGTGTTGTTATTCCCCAATAAAAACACCATAGTGAATTCAAACAGTTACTTTATTTCCATAGCAAAAAGAGGGAGTTGAGCAAAGTCCCCCATCCCACTTGAATTTTTCTTTCCCTCACTCAATATCTGGGTCGTGCCAGCACTGGGACAGAGGCAATGGAAATGAATTGTTGTGGCAGTGCTGGTCTGGAGGAGTCTGTGCTCAGCACCCTCTGGATGTTAAACCAGGATTTAGCTACTGGGAATGTGAATAACAGAGATGTGCTGAGGAAGAGTAACTAAGAAGAGCCCAGCTGCTCCCCAGCTTGCTGCTGACAATATTTCAGGTTTCTGGTAGCCAATTAACAGTTAAGAAATGGGTATTTGAGGAGCTGAGTTACTGTTCCTTTGCACCATATTTCATAGATGTTTCATGAAAGCTGGAGTAGTCCACCAACTGCTAATACATTTGATCATCTTCCTTGTACATAAATATGTCTACAGTCTGCAGGATATTGTGGAAAAATATTTTTTTTCATTCTCTGGTATAGTATTTAACTTCAGGTTTTAGTGGCTGTGTAAAGAAAATTAAATTAATGCCCCTGTGTCTGAGCCCTAGAAATAAACATCTATTAATATACTTAAAAGCAAGACTTCATACACTTTATATATAAGCTTTTATACACATACACATACACATCAGATCAGGTGAAAACTGGGCTCTTCCTCCCAGGAAAGCCCAGAACTTCCAAATCCAAATTCTCAAATTTGAGTCAAACTTTGCCCTGTGCATTCATAACATCTAAGCCTGCATAGGTTTGTTTGCCTCGACTATTTTGTACTTTTTTTTTTTTTTTAGTTCTTAGACTTTTAAGGATTTGTTTTCAATCATAACTGCACTTCCTTTTTCAAGTAATATGAGATCCTTCACACCACATGTGAGTGTGGTGTTCTGAGCGATACCAAGAGATCACAGAAGGTGTTTCTTCCTTCACGAGGTCCCTGACCTCCTCCTGCCATACATGTCAGGGAGGTGAGGAGCTGACAAGGATAATTATTATACATCATCACCTTTTTAAATTGGTTTTGTTTTATGTAGAACCAACTAAGCTGTGTGGTGCCACTGTAGTTGAGTTTCTAGTGCCAGCTGAGATTTCTTGGGTGATCTTAGTGAAGAAGAAATCCTTAGTTATGTTTATATATACAGTACTATATCCTCACAGTGAAAGGAATGATTTGGGGCAGAAATCCATTATATCTGGACCAGCTTCATTTAAAGTTACTAGTTCACCTTTGAACTGCTGTTCGTTGTCTGATGGCTTTACAAAGGAGCAGCTAAGGCTTATTGAAACTTAAAAATCAATTAAAAAAAAAAAAGCCACCTCTCTATATATCCATTTGTGACCTCAAAGTGGGAGAGGCACACAGATGCCAGATGTATTCAATTTTCATCTTGGATAAATATTGATACTGAAGTATGTTTTACAAGGATCTGCAGAAATTCCTGGAAATAATATCTACCTGCAAGAGATTGTTAGTCCCCTGACCCTAGCTGAAGATCAAGTGTATTAAAATATTATTAACATAGAAAAAAATTAACTGGCTGAGTACAGTGGGTTCCAGTGTCATGTCTTTGTCTGGAGGAGCACCGAGAAGGCTGCTAATGCAACTTAAATGCTGCTGGAACAGTTCTGGGTCCGACAGTCCCAGCTAAGCAGGATGTTTTCAATTGTCAGGATGACAGTAGACTCAACATTTCATTGTCTCTGTTTATACAACAACCGTCTATATTTAGTAATCTTAGTTAACAAGCAATACTATTTAAAAGGAAAAAAAAAAAAGTAAGAGAAAGCACTGTGTTTGACAGATGGGACGGGCCATAGTCCCCTGGTGCCTTACTGAGCTCCAGGGTGGGGCAGGTACAGCTGGAGCGGGTCAGCCCTGGTAGGTATTCTTTCAGGTAGAGATGAAATGGCAAACAGAAGACCCTGAATTGTGAACTATAAGGCAGGATTCCCAGCTAGGATTGATCATACTGTTACTTTCACTTATCACTGAAGTATTTGCTTACCTTCTAATTTTAATAGTTCTAGGAAAGTAGTATTTTACTTCTCGTCATGGTGTTTATTAGATGGAAAAAAAGAATATAAAAAGAAGTTTTTGTTATTGCCTTCGATGAATCCAAAATTTCATTTGTTTCTTGGTGCTTTGTTAAAAAGCTGTACAAAAAAAAAAAAAAAAGGGAAAGTCTCCACTGATAAGCATCAATCTCCTCTGCATTGCTGCCCATGCAGCCTCAGAGCAAGCTGCCATTTCAGTGAGGCAAACCCATACGATTCCCGGTAAATACGGCCAAAACCTTTCCATGTTAATGCTTTGGTGGGTGCTGTGTGAAAGGGTTCTGTTCGTTTGGATGCTAAGGACATGTGCTTCTGGGAACATCTGGCTGGCTGTTGAGAAGATGCCAGTGATCTAAGAGTTTGAATGAGATGTCCTTTTGGCTAAATCTGTACTCATTATTTCTTTAATATTAATAGAATGAGACAATGCATGAAATCCTGGCTCCAGCAAACTGGATGGCAGTACTCCTGCTGATTTCCATACGCCTGGGCTTTTTCCTTCTGTATCTTGGTTGCTATGACTTTTTCTTTTTTTTTTTTTTTATCCTATCAATGTTGCAATGAACTGTTCAAGGAAAGGAGAAGAACAAGCAGGCTCCATGTAATTTAAACTGTCACTCGGCAGTCGTCCTGCGCAGCAGCTGAAGGAAGGTGACACGCTGGTGGTCATACGCCTTGACGGTGAACTTGCACCCCTGGAGACCTCTCCAAGAGTACGCTTCATCGGTGTTCCTCCAGAGAGTTTTGTCATTCTCGCTTGCCTCTTGCTTATGCCACTGTAAATTAGAAGTTACTCTACTGAAGTGGAAGTAACTAAATCGGCATTGAGTGAGAAGAGAATTACACTTGGGTCTCTTGATTTTAAACAAATAAAAATAAAAGAACCTTAGGGTTTTGTTTTTTTTTAACATAGTTGTTTGAAAAATAACATGTCTGGTAATTTGCAACTGAGAATAGACATTTTCCTATTAAACTGAATGACAGGCTTAACTTCACCTCTCTCAGACTATGAAGCATTGCCAAAACTGAAGGTCAAAGACCAGTGACATTTACTGGCATGGGGGTTTTGGAATTTGCTTGGGTTTTTTTCTGTTGTTGCTCTGCACTTCCTGGGAAAACTCTTGGAAAAAAAAAATCTGAGTTCAGTCAGGACAGAGTCATCTTCAGGAAGAGACCTTTCTAATGAGCATCTTTACTCTGCCAGTGACTTTGTTAAATGTACTGTAAGTGGATGTGGATCTGCTGTCTCCTTGAGACCTCACCTTCCTTTCCTTCAGGGAACCTAAAAAGTTTTCCAGTACATGGCAATAGAGCGTACGCAGAGGTTGTACTAGTGACAAAACATACTCAGTGTTTGGTTTTTTTTTGTGGTGGCCACATGTGAAGTATCTGGCCACCCTTGAGAATTACTGCTGTGGATACAAAGCTAAATAGTTTGAGGTCTTCGGTTTCATCCCTTGTGCCATTGAGTTAATGTGCTCTTGGTATAAACCCTGCTTGGCTTCCTACTGCTATGTTTTTTTGAGGAATTGCCTATTGCTGCAAGTAAATGGAAGCTGACTGAAAAAAAACAAACCAACTTATATTAGCTTAGCACTGTTGAAAATAATGCAAAATGCAAAGATAATTTGACCTCTGATTTCCATTTGAGCGTAAATTCAGGAGCCTGTACTGTCTGCTGCTTTGCTCTTTGTCTTTGTGTAGGAACTTTGCACATCTAAGCTTCTAATCTTTGCTGTAAACTTTATTAAAATACCGGTACAAAGGTTTTAAAAACTCATTCACATAAGAGCAGTGATTCAGCAGTCTAAAGTTTTGTTCTCTGTATGTGTGAGGAACATGGTGGCAGTCACTCAATGGTAACACTTCCTCTAATGATGCAGATAAATTGTGCTTGCTCTTCTCTCTGTATATACATTTATATTTCTTCCCTGCTGCGCACAATTTTAGCGCCTGATTTATCAACCTCAGTTACAGGGGTAGAGCTTGATCTCTTTTCCTGCATCACTTCTGTATGCAGCCAGATGGGTGCATTGGCTGCCATGTTTTTTAAAAACCAAAAACACTCAGCAGCCCATCTGGAATCGCGGTTGGCGCTGGCTAAAGCCAGCATCGAGCAGAGATTCCAGTTAAGTGCCAGCAGCAACACATTTCTTACTTAAAAAAAAAAACCAAAAAACCAAAACGTCATTTTCTTTCAGTTCTTGAGTTGAAACTTAAGATGGAATCAAAAACTGTGTTAGTTCCAAAAATACAACAGTATTGCAATGCTAATGCAGATGCTGTCTGAAATATTCAGGGATGGTCTGTAAATGTGCGGAGAACCCTGCAGCTACTTAAGGAGGCCGGGGTGCTGCTGCGCTCGAGAGCTGGATTGCGGTGCGTGCCGGCGTTCAGCCGCAGAGCTAGCACGCGTACCGCCAAGCATGAACTTGGATCCTACGGGCTTCCACATGGAATATATTAGCCCAGCGTGGCATCTGATTGCAACTTTGAGTAGCTTTCCCAGAGTGAAAATGGTTATTTTCAGGTGAGGTGGAGCGTGTTTGAAAAATCTGACCTTCCCATTGAGCTGTATTAGCGTTCAATGTGGAGCTAGGAATCTCTTTCTGCTCCCCAAGTTACTGATAGCACGTGGATGAATTCTCAAGTTAATATAATAAGCAATGTATGAGTGGGAAGTAAGAAAGTAGGGTAAAAACAAAAAATCCTCCCCTCCATGTGTTGCGTTTAGAGTATGTATCATATGTTTATCTTGGATTCTACGTATGTGAGTGGAAAAAAAATAAACCAAACCATACCTACATTTTTAAATTTTTTTTTAAAGGAATACTGTTTGATTATAGTTAATTACTGCAAAAAGACATGTGGCAAGAGTGGGAAACTCTCCAGGATCTAGTTTTGCATTTTTTTTTTCTGCATGTTTTACTCTATTTTAAATGTGAATTAAAATGGGAAGCTTTATCTTGTGACTCATGTAGCAAAACTGACCCATCTGAGCAGGAACTCTGCCTAACAATAGAGGGAATGCAAGGAAATTCTGTCCCATCCAAAGTGTAATTACTGCTGTAATTACTGTTACTGTAATTCTGCTTTTGGACCTCAGCAGACTACCTCAGCATGATTTCAGGGGAAAGAGGTAGTAAATCAATTTAGATGTGTAAATAGCTGTATTTATTAGTATGAATTCAGATTCTTTTGTGTAGTTCTACCTTAACAAACCAATTTTCCTTCCTCTGAACTTAATGTTTGCTTTTGGACACTAATAGGTCTTTAAAAACAAACAAACAACAGAGAACAAAAAACTCTGCCCAAAACTAAACAAAAAACCCAAACAAGAATAATGGTTTTCTTTCCTCCTTAAAACTTGGTGCTTAATTCTAAGTTGTTCCAGCTTTATATCCAATTCTTCAAAAAGGAGTTTAAATCAATGAATATGTATTCTTTGAGTATGTTGCAAAGCCTTATTATTATGTGCATGGGATTTTTAAGTTGTTTCTATTTTCATCCATGATGAAGTATTCAGAGACTGTATGCTAACACAAGAACCATAATAAAGTTAGCTTTATTTACATGCAAGTTACAGAGTATAACATCCAAGTTTATTCATACTGTTTTCTGCATTAACTTCTCTCCCTCCTCCTTACGATGCAGAAGTATTTTTGTTTCTTTAGGCTGGAAATTTACTTCTGTCTTTCAGATGGTAGGCAATAGATGGAACTGGAGAAAAGCACTTAGTCTGCTTCATCTGAGCGTATGGAACAATGCTGAAACCAGTGCTATACACCTCTCTATCTTAACAATTATCTTTTTTTTTGTTTTTCTTTTTTGGCAATAGCTTCCAATAGGTCAACTCTGAATGGTTCTGTAGACCAGACTGCTGTGTTCAGTGGAGCAGCTGATGGAGATGAACTGTGGAAGCCTTCCTCTGTCGTAGGACTCACTTGCCTCATACTGGGAAGCAGTGGGTGTCCTTCTCAGTAGGGCAAGGAACACGTCCCATGACTGTTTTCTTGCCTACCTTGTTTCTCTGTCCTCTCCCATCCTTGTGTAAAGAAGGCACAACACAACAGTTAAGAGAGGCACTGGCTAAGGGTGGAGTGGCTTGATTTTTGTATGGAAAGGGTGATTTGATACATGGGAAGTTTAAATGTTGGGTCTTGTTGTCTTCAGTCACTGGCTGCTTTTGGAAGTGCTGTGCTTTGGCAGACTGATGGGAGACGTGATACTGAAAAGTTGCGGTGTCCTGTGATCTGTGAAATAGACTGGGCTGCTGGGTCCATTCGTAGTACATGTGGTTGCTGCCTGATTATTGCAAACACAGTAAAGCTCGGAGGATTATGGGCTGAGGTTTTGGAACCTGTCTGGCTTGCTACTGAAGAGTGCCACTGACATAAGACATTTCTGTAGCCACAAAAAAGTTTTATTGTAATCGTCAGTATTAGGCAGTACTACAAAATACAAGAGTCCGATATCTGTTTACAGTTGAGGTGCTCTGTTATGTTCAATGTTCTTAGTAGTCTGCTCATTTAGAGTGGTATTTGTGTCTTGTGCAGTGGAGAAAGACCCTGAAATTAGGGTGACAAAGCCATGAAACATGAGAACTGGCTGGGGCACAAATAGTGCCAGAATCTTCCAACTTGTGTTTTGAGTTTTCCAGGTTGTGTTTCTTTAAAACTGGAATGACTTTGAGCAGCCAGAAAATACTAAAGCTTTAACATAATGATGTGTGGGTGTGGTGTCAGGAACTGTTATTTCCCTTGAGAATATTTGTCATCCTTTGAATAAGATCAGAAATAGATTTGAGCACTCACTACTATGAGTTTTTCTTCTTGGTATTTATTTTTATTCTTTTGCTAGATGCTATTCGCCTTATTGTTTCCTCCTCCTCCCAATACCTCTTATCCCTCTTGCATGTTTAGTCTCCAGCTTGTCCTGTCTGCCTCCTGGGTTATGACCTGTCTTGGCCAGGAACCAGTGAATTCCTGGGAGGGAAGTGGTGCAGTTTGCTGTTCCTCCTGCACCTTGCACAGTGGGGCTCCAAGTTCCTGTGTGTGCTCTGATGCAAGGGTAAATATTCCTGCCTACTCTTGTGATGTATTCCTCATCTTCTAAAGATGATTTGATCTTAAAAGAAAAAGAAAATCAAACAAAAGAAAGTGCCTACCCAGAAACAGCTCCACACACTGACAATAGGAAGCAGCCTCCACACGTCCTCGCCAAACACTGATGGAGTCAGTTCAGTTGAGAAACTTCTGAAGAGCGATGCTTCAGCATCCAAGATGTGGAGGGTGCAGCCTCAGCTGGGAGCCTCTTGTAACCTCTGAAACCTCATCACCTGGGCTGTCTTAGGTGCTGGTTCCAGAGGGCGAATTTGACTCTCAAATTGTTTTGGCTGAGAGGAAAAAGGAGAGGTGCTGTTCTCAAATTTATTTTAATCTGCTCTGGAAAGCTAGTCTTAAACCATGTGTGCACTGTTTAACCAATATTCTGGGCACAATTCTACTGCAAAGGTATAAATATGCATTTAGCATCTTTCAAAATGCTGTAGTGTATTTTGAGACAATGCCTCAGGGTCAACAAGTCTACAACGGGAGCTGTGGAATACCCAGGTCCTCCTGCAGCAGCCTCTAGAGCCCCAGGGAGTCATCCTAGAGCATCACAGGTGGTGTGTGAATGAGCAACGACATGGTTTCATGTGTGTTCTGCCCATGTTAGATGCACACTTTCTGGATTATGTGCTGATGGAGATGATGTTTTCGTCTGTATCTTAGAATGAACCTGGTACAGCTTGGGTACCACATAAGCAGAATTGGATCTCATAATCCATAGTTCACTTTTATTAACTTTGGTACCAATATCAGTATTTCATAAATGAGAACAGCATCTCATATCAAGGCAGCTTTCTTCTCTGCTGCTCAGTTGATGGGATCTGGGTGGCAACAGGCCACTGACTCAAGGTGTAATTTTTGGTTAATACTTCAGCTTTATTTTTCACTATTCAGGAAGTACTGTCAATATCTACATGTTTTCACTTGCCTTTTCTGTTTACATGGACGCTTGTTTCTTGCCCAGGGCAGGTTGCTTTAAGAACTTTTTCAAGTGTCTTTCAGTATCTCTTTCAACTTTTGTTTTTTTTTTTTTTATTACAGGGAAATAATATTCTTTGTGCTTTATTTATGGCAGGATTGTTAAAATGGGGTTGTGAGCTAAATTTTTTGCTGCTAGGGAGCTTCTTGCTGTCTGCCAAGGCAGAATTCCTTGTTCTTTTATATATACGTATATGTGTATATATATGTATATATATAATCTTGGGTTTTTTAGCGTCCCCAAGGAATTTAGAATATGCAGCAGTTAATCGTGTCCTATTTTACTTTGCAACTTTTCAATTTTTTGTGCATGTAGATTCCAATACACTTCTGTATGCGTATTTTGAGAGAGGGAGCACATGTGTGCATGCTTGTATTTGGCAGCAGGAATTTAAAAGACCTGTAAGAGGCTACTTTGCATATCTGGAATTGGAATGATTCCTTGCATTAGTGTGATTCTTTGTCTGTAGAAAACCTGTAGTGGTGGTGACAACTGCCATCGTGTGTGGACAGGATAATACGCCTTTGTTTAGAATTATTCTCAGTTGTCTGTTCAATAATTAGTAGATGGAAGAACACTTCTAAACTGTGTTTATTTAAATGTAAAAACTTGCAACAATTGATAGACGCACTTCAGCACAGAAGTCAGATCTGCGATACACAGCAGATGTAGCCATCTCCCAAGCAGCATAAGGATGCCTAATAAATAAGCTCAAATCCCCGAGAAAATGATGCTGCGTTTGAGGAGATATGTGTTATCTCCTTTTATCAGCCTCTGAGCTGCTGTTGTTGTGCTCTATACATGGGATTAGTAATAGCAGGATTAGTAATAACATACTATAACTAGGCAAGGGAAGGGAGATGCCGTGTTACAGAGCTGCGTAGTGCTTCCAGGAGAAAGGGTGTTCTGGGTGTTTAGAGGTCGGCTGCTTATGCTATGTTTGGTGTGGGGATTTTTTTTGAGGGCAGGGAGGACAGCTGTAGTCCTATGTTCTGTTGCCATCGACAGTAATTTTGCTGGTTGAGTGTGTTGTAATAAGAATTATAATAGGCTTGTTTTGAATGGCTGAGTGTTTTTGATCCTTGACACTTTTCCTCTTCTATGAGATGCTGCTATTTTCAGTTGCGACTTTCCCCAATGATTCTGTGAGGGAAGAGATTGTTTCTTAAGGCTTTGTTCTTGGCCCCTTTGCTCTTCACCTTGATCTTCAGGTAATTTCTTCAATTTATAGCTGAATCAATGGTAGCTGAGGCTATCGTGTCTCTGTGCAGATGATTTGTAAAAGTGTCTCTTTGTCCTCTGCTAAGCTTCTGCTTTTTGATCTTGTGTATTGGCTTGTCTCTGTGAAATGCCTTACAAATGTCTTACCGGAGCAAATAGCGTTACAGAAGCCTCAGTATCTTCTTTGGCTGGAAACCACACCAGGCGGGTTATTCTGAATTTCCTCCATCCCTCCAGGGTATTTTCTTGTTCAGGCTTTTTGTCTGCTAACCTGTTCTGATAAATACATATAAGTAAATTGTGTCTTCTCAGTCATACTCATGACTCCTCTTGGTCTAGCCAAAACACTTCTTCTAACCTACTTGTCCATGAAATTCCTGTCTTAAAAATCCCCAGTAAACTTCTCATCCTGCTATTGCATCTGATGGATACTTTTTGTCACCCTTGAAAGCTGTACATAACTGTGACCCTCTCCATTTAGCTTCACTTGCTGGGCTTTCCAAGGTCTCTTGTCACTTCTGCTCTGCTACTTGCTTGTCAGATGTTTCGTGATCCATCAATGTGCTGCCTTCTCTGTGGCTCCCTATATGTTAATTTGTGACCTCCCTGCATCCATCTGCACAGGTCCCTATCCTGTCTGCTTTGTGAGTCCCTCTTGAAGACCTCTGTGTGCCGTGCTGCTCAGTGAACCGAGCTGACAGATGTACAAATTGCTGACTGTTCCCTGAATCAAGGTTCAGAAAAGTGTTTGGAAAATGCCTCGCATCTATATTTGCTGGCAGCACCCACAAAGCCATAATACTGAAAGTGGAAATCAGTCTGACTTCTTGGTACAACTTCTCCACTTGTAACTCCTGGCATGGATGGCTGAATCATCTTCGTCTAAATAGACAGTACTGTGAACAGATGGTAAATAATTTACAAAAAGTGATGCTATGAGCAGGCCCGAGATTGAACTTCGTGTCATATCTTTCTTGCTGTCATAGATGTAGACTTGCAGCTCTGAATCACAGCAAACTATACCCCATTTATAAGATGAATTTTAAATCATTTAAGAGTAAATGAGACAAAGCTGAATTTCTTCAATTAGGCTGATAACAGGCTATGATCCCCCAGAACAAAGGGCTGTGAAGGGACTGAAAAGCATTGCCAGAAGTTCATCTTCTGCCTCTACCCAGACGCCCTGGTCCAAAGTAATGCTGAAGCCGCTTGTCATTTTCACTTCAGCTGTTCCACTGACACATTCAAACCCAGCACTAGGCGCTGTGTCAGAAAATTTCTTCATGTTTGAAGAAAGAGCATTAACTGTGAATTCGGGAAGATACTGCAGGAGGAATAAAATTAATATTTTAGAAGTAAGAGGCCTTGCTGGTAACTGTGTGCTTTAGGAATGTTTACTGACAGTGACACCTCTGTAAACTTGGGGTGACTTTGGTAACTGTCCCTGCTGTCCAAGATCACAGCATCTGCTAGCGTTCAGGAGAGAAATGCAGGGGTCTGCAGTCCCCAGGTAACAAACAAACCTGCTCCTGGTTGTAATATGGGACTGAAAGTGCTAAATGACTTTGTTCTGGAGTTTATTACAGTTAACCTTGTAGAAGTGTTTGGTTTTTTTGTTGGTCCCTCCTCTCCACTAGTTTATGGAACTGTTGTTCTCTCTAAATTGTTTTAGGGGAAACATAAACTATTGGTACTTGTTTGATGTCGTACTCCAGTATATAGAGCACTAATTATACTTCAGATAATAACGAAGAGCTGCTTTGACAGTCCGCAATGCACGTTTGCAAATAACCAGTTGAAGGCTGCACTGTCTGTGCTGTATTCTCAAAGTGCGAAACTGGTACTGGGTCTTGCAGGGAGAAGGTGATCTGGGCCAGTGTCACAGATCTTGGAGAAAAATAAAGGAAAACAAAGAGATACAGTATGTTTCTTCCTGTCTTTTGATCAGTGAAGTCTCCCCAGATGTTTTGCATCTCCTGCTGCAGTTAAGGTATTGACTGGGAATTGCTGCCTGGTTGCTCCCTGCAGCAGCTGTCTGTCAGAGGCTGTGTTGGCTGAGGCCTGCCTGATCTCTCTTCATGTAAAAATGAGTCCAACTCTGCTGGAATCAGCAGGCCAAACACAGACTTCTATGGCTTGAAGTAGTCACTGTTCTTTTGAATAATTCCCTGTTCAAGAAGAGACCATTATTAACCTTTGCAGGATTCTGCCACTGCTTTTCTCCTGCTGTAGACGCTTTTTCCAACTAAGATCTCATTTTTGGCAACGCCTGTGGATGTGTTGACAACAGTTAGTGGAACCATTGCTTAATTTGGTGGTTTGTAGCACAGCCTGCCCAGGCTAGCCATGCTGTGTGTGGATACCTGCACTTGCCCTAATTAATGGCAGTTTTGCTGACCTTTGGGTGTATGCACAGCAGGGACTATGTAACCCCTCGAACAAGTGCTTGCTTATTTACAGAGCCACAACGCTCCAGAGGGAAAAATTGTTGGTGAAGTTTGCTAGAAACAAACTTAGTCCAAGTGGTGTCTGATATACTATAGTCAGCATTTAGCTTTAAGATTTGATACAGAAGGGAGTTTCGTGGCGATTGATATGTGGAAAGTCTCGGATTCAGTTGTGGATTATACACTTTTTTAAAGATTCTTTCATATTATTTGAACTTGCATACTTTAGTGAAAGAAGGCAGAGGTAAGGCTGTTCTGCAGCGGTAAGTAACAATGGTGCTGCTCATCAGTCACGAAGACAGACTTAGATTTCAGTCAAGGTAGTGAGTTGGAATTTTGTTTGGAATATCAAAATAGCAATAATGTAGAAGTTTTATCACAGTAATGGGTGATTTCTTTTCCTTTTTTTTTTTTTTTCTAGTCGGCCTTCTAGCTAATGGTACAACTTTGATGATTCCTGCACAAAGAGAAAAAGGGCATAATTCTGCCAAATGAGAAGTTACATGATTCATTACAAGGACCCTTAATTTGCCTGATTAATTTTTTAGGAGTAATTTGTGAAATCTATTAAGTATGGCAGTCTTGCTGAAAACCTAGTGTGATCTCAAAATCGCAAAAATTCTCGGAATTATTTTTGAGATGAGTGCTATCCTGTGCTAAAAATATGTTGCACTACTGCAATCATTTTGTAGCTGGATTCACTCCATCACACAAGCTCTTTATCTGAAATTGCTATAAGCCATAACATAAAGCCTTTTACTTGCACACATCTAATTGAGGGAATATTTATTTGGTGCATATTAAATTCAAACTGGCCTACTTCTGAAGGAATATTTATTACTTTAAATCTCAGTACTTTGAAGAGAGAAGTTTTAGAACAACTCTTATTCATATGACAAAGTTAATTAGAAAGTTGTATTTTAGTCCTGTAATATTTGAAACAGAGTAGTGTATGCTTGACATATAGGTATAGTAAGTCATGATTTGTTGACAAAATGAACCTGTAAATGAAGATTTAACTTTTATTTGTCACATTTTAAAACAGTTTACAGAATAGGCATGGAACTTCACAGACAAATCTGGTGTGTTAGAGCTTCTAACACAGCAATGTCTATTCTGGCTTTTACAGCTTGATTGTGAGTGATGGATACCCTGTAAAATGGGGACATGATGCTCCCGCTGGTGCTGGGGGAAGCAGTTTGGCTAACAATCCCAGTGTCTTTTATAAACTCGTTTTCTGTGCATAAGGAACAATGTCAAGAACAAAACTGACCAGAACCAAAGCTGTGTCTCAAGTATTTATTAAATACAGACCAACTTGTTATACTATAGCTGTAAAGCTGTGCTTGTGGTTGTTGAGTAGATCCTGTAACACAATGCCCAGCTCCATCCACTGGGGACTCACCAGCTTACTGTGATCACAACCAGTTGTCCCCTCCTCTATAAAACCCTCTGAAGCAGTCCTGTGTGTGTATTTTGAGAGGAAACTGTCTTCCAGTAAACTGCGCTCTCGTGCTGATGATAAAGATCAAACTTGCGTGCTAGAAATTGGCAGTGATGAACGCAATTATTGGGCTGAAGCAGTTGTAGTTATGTGCAGCATGTGTTTTAAAAATAGGTGGGAGAAGTAATTCATTGATCGTTACATAATGGAACAAAACTGTTGATGTTGCATGTCTTGTACGTGTGTGTAGTCGTGTTGCAGTGAGTTATTTGTGCTTAGATGGGGTTATGCTTAGGACTTGCAGCTATTTGCTCTAGAATTACAGCTCCCCTCCACCCAACCAAGAGCTTTTAGCCTGAAGTACTGAATCCCCAACAGTGTGCTCGGGATGTTGCATCTTCAGGGCAGAATGGGCGTGGATGAAGGTTTGGTGCAGCTCATGTGAGAAACTATACTTCAGATAAATAAATAAATTAGGGAAATGGTAACAAGTGATATATTTTACTTGTAATGTCCCGAAAGTTGTCTGAACTCTAAAGTATATTCTTAGCTTCTCTTGGAGCTCTTAAAGAGATAAATTTTTCGTTGATCTGGACAGAGCTCAGGCTTCAGTGTGAACACTGAAAGGATTTTACTTTATCTAGGCAAGTGTAGGCATATATCTGCAGCTATATGTATTTTTTCAAGAAGATTGTTTGTATATTTCATTTCTGTGACAAGTTACAGATACACAGTGTCAACTAACAACCTGAAATTGGATGTTATGTCTTTGAGTCTGCCCAGGTGCAGCTGAGAAAATAACAATGCTTTCACTCCTTTTTTTGAAAACTATATGAAAACTATTTAATATTATTTAAAAGCACAAAAGCAAAGACTAGTCTTGACCCACTTCTAAACTAACACAGGCCAAGGAGAAGATGATGTTGACACAGTATCTGCTTGGACCATCCCAAGTCTTGACCTTCTGTCAAAGAGTTCTGGAGTACCTGATCGAGGTGCACCTTATGCTCTGAATGCCTTCTGAATTATTAAGAGGTCATTAATACACGTTGGAAGTATTTGAGACTGATTTTAAATATAAATGTAACAATTCAAAATGTAATGGGAAATAGGACCTGAGACCAAAGTGAAGGTTATAGTGTATGAAAGGCAGTTTGGGGTAGGAGGAGTGCAACAAAAACACTAGGAAAACTGAGTATTTGTGAGAGTCTGTGGCAGTTTTTGTGCCAGACTGTTTAGACTTTTTGTTCCTGGGATTTCTTGTATATTTTTCTTCCTCTGGTTCAGTATTCTTAAATTCCACATGCAGTAGTGCAGCTTGTAGGCTACCAAAGCATAGATTCCCATCTTGTGATGTACCTTCAAGAATAAATTTCTAAAATGGTAAAAACCATATGTTTAAGGAAATAGCCTTTCACAAAGCAACTGGAAGGTAAGTGCCGTGCAGTATGTTCTACGTCTTTAACTATGTAATTGTAGCAGAAATGGATCTGCTGGTGAAATGTAGAATTGAACCACAAATTCAAGGTGCGTTTGGCTTGTGGCTACTTATCATAATGTCATAGTTGAATTAAACCTCAGAATATTGCAGAAAAGGAGCAGTAATACGGCTCAGCGATATCTGCAAGTGGAAAGAATAAGCGCAGGTAGCCAGAGAAATGCTAGTGGAACAGCCTAAGCTGATAAGTAAGTGAATCAAGAATCACTATCTGAATGTTGCTAATATCAGTATTGGATTTTTGGTGCAGACTTTTATATAGCTTGCCAGAACAGGAGATGGACATCTCTTCTCTGAATAAACATTGGCCATTAGCTAGATGAGGTGCAAACATGGGAAGACTAGACCCACCGTGTAAGTGTAGAAATAACGTCTGGTTCCTAGGCTTAACCAAAAAACCTCACTGACATTCCTGGGAAAGTTAGAGACTTGAGATGCTGAATGCATGGAGTTCACTGACCTTGTACTGTAGCTACTCATTATTTTTAGCCCTATCAGTAATTACAACCTGCTGCCCTCAGGTGCTTATTTTTCAAGTAAGAAATTGTCCTCGGCTCATGTTGCATCCTGCCTGTTGAGGAATTTTGTTTTCACTTTGTTGGAACGTGACCAGCTTTTTGTACAACTGAGTCCTTAGAGTTAACTGTGAAGTCAGAAGTTTCATTAAAAAAAATTACAGTGAAAACACTTCTGATTCCAAATAAACATCTGTCACTACTATAGAGACAGTATGGGACTTTAAAAGGGGTATGTGTTCCTGGAGCAGTATGAATGTAATGTGATCAGGCATCTGAAGTAATTTGTGTGGGAACCGCTGAATATTCAGCCAACAGTGGCTTGTTGGTTTTTTGGTTTTGTTTAACATGGTGTCACTTGCACAAAGTTTCTTCTGCTAAGTTACGGAAGGTATTTGAGGTGAAGGGAATGTTAGACTGTATTTTATACCAATGCTATCACACATTATGATTTTAAACTTAAAAAAAAATTACTCACTAGCAGATCTGTTCAGGGCATGGTGCAGATAACACCTTGAGAAAATTAAAAGATTAAAAATAAAAAAAAAAACAAACAACTCAGTGCAATGACTTGTTTCTCATGGAGCAGCACCGTTTCTTGAAATGACTTCCAGCAGGGGCTGGGAGTGTGTTTGCAGGCGGATGTGAATTCATGCTCTGCTCCACACTGATGTGGCTGCACTCTGAGCTCTAACAGGTAACTGATCATGTGGTTAACACAGTAGATTAGTGGCCAAAGTGAGTAAGTCCTGTTTGGCCAACATGGCTGCACAGACTCTGGTCCAGGCAAGCTTGCATCTGCCTGCAAAAGGCTCTGTGAACAACCTGTGGGGAAGAGCAAACTTCCCCGCTGTGGCTTCGCTGCCCTTTCCAAGAACGGCTGCCTTTACCGAGCGTTGCATGATGAATCCCAGTGACAACGCAGCAGGTCTTCCCAGGACTGCACACTTCTTTGCACAAAGAGAAAAAGAGTTCAGAAAGCTGCCTACTGGTACCTCTTAAGATTCAGAGGAAGTCTGCACTGGTAACAGGCAGGTTGGGAGATCTTGACCCTCCTGGGAGTATATGGTACTCCAGAACTCTTGCTGTGTTCAGTGGGATTATTTGTGATATAACGTGATATGTAACACAAGGAAGGGACATCACAATCTGTCTCTCTAAATTAGCAATCTGTTACAAAAATCAAATTAAAATTAAGGTCAGATTTCTATTCGCCCATGCATGTATTTGGCTGACATGCAAGTCAACAAGAGTTCTGTGTGCGACTCAAGATGCAATTTGGCCCTAAATTAATTTCATTAGTGAAACTGAAACTCAAACATGGTGTGAATGAGACATCTGTTAGTCTGCTGATTCATGTCTAAAGAGAAATGTCATAAGGATTTTTAGAATGCGATGCTGCATTTGAGGCAGCTGCACTGACGTTGCGGACCAGTCTGTTTCAAATGAAGTCTTAAACAATAAACCCTTCTGCGATTCTTTTTGTTGTGAATGCATGTCTTTGAAAATGCAGGAAAAAAATAACATGTAAGAGTAAAAATGAGATAGGAATGCAATGAAAGAAGCATGGAAGCTTCCCATTAGTGCTGACCCATAAAGCTTAGGTAAATTGTCACTGTCCTCAACCTAACTCCCCTTAAATCCCCTTGGTGCTTTCCTTCTCCTCCCTGACCCTATGTAGAAAAGGACTTTAGATGTGGCAGCACACAGTAGTAAAGAAATTATGTGCATGGGAAAAACTAGCTTTATATGAGAATCTGTTACCCTCTTGTCTGAGCTGGCATTTCATTTGCCTTTTCCATTTAACTTCATTGGATGTATTTTGTGTTGGTGCGTTTTTCTTGTTGGAAATATATTTGCTCCTATTGAATACTCACATAATCACAAACCTTCACTAATGGTGACAAAATGTTATTTATTTATGTTTATTTGGTTTTTATTGACTTTTATAGCATCTGTTCCCTTTGGCATGTGAGCTCGCCTGTTACTAAAACTGGGATTTGAGCTGAAACTGCAGTGGGATTTTAAAACCCCCTTTAATATTTTTTTTTGTGGGAGCCTGGGTATAAAGGGATGGCAGGGTAGGTAGCGTGCCTCTTCCAGTGAAGAATAAGCACTAGGAACACAAGAATATCAGAGCAATAGCAATCCTGTTTTCATGCAAGTTTCCCAGGAAAATTTCCCAGGAGTAAGAGAGGTGTATTGCAGATGACACATTATCAGGCTTGTCTTGAAATAGAATGTTTTTTCAAAGTCTTCCTGGGGCACCCATGGCTGTTCAATGCAATATTAATGGATGCGTTCTCCTCATAGGATAACAAGAACTTGGAGACTGAAAGACATACTAAACTTGCCTCCTGACAGATTTTGTGTATCTTTGGTTTTCTTCTACATATGTGTCTGGATTGAGGGCTTGCTGTCTCATAGCAAGGGAAAATCCCCCCCTCATGTCCGCAGTGACTTCTTTTAGAATCAAGTCTTCTACTGTAAAGTTTGAGAGATTGTGAGCAACCAGGGCGCAAAGTACAGCTGCTCCCAGGAATGTGAGTACAGGAAATGTTCAGTCCAGCAGCTGGAGTGCTGTGGGGATGCGGAGGGCACTGCAAATCAGTTTGGACACTAAAACTCACCCTTTTGCTCATCTCATTCCTTCTGCATTGCTATTACAGCACCCTGTTGTACATACGGTCTCTGATCAGATTGTGGAAAGGCTATATAGAATTGCATTTTGGAGTCAGCAGATCTCACTGGCTGTGAAGGTCTGGCACAATTTCCATCTGGTTATGCATGATTTCCAGGTCTCTTTATGTCAGAGGGACAAGAAATGTTTTATATTTTGACAAGTGTCTGTTGTATGTTTTTTAATTTACTTATTGGGATGAAGTCATCAGCTTGTCTGGATGAGGGTGACATAAGTTAGCATATGCATAGAAAACCTAGATTACTACTGTGGTGTTCCAGGGACATGAAGTATTTCAAGCCTACCAAATGTGTCTTCTGCTCTTCCAGGTTAGGTCTTCTGATAATTATTTTCCACTGAAGCTGTTCTACTCTACTTAATTTAAATACTCATTTTAGCAGAACATGGATCTTGGGTTCTTTCCTTTTCTTCTTTTTCTGCCCCTGGCAAATTTCTAACTAGCAGGCAATTGAGCCTTTTCCTGATCCATGAATGTTTAAATATTTTATACAAATATTTACTATATATTAATTGAGAACAAGTGAGCAAACAAGAATAACTTCATATGCTGATGCTTACTGGTAGTGGGGAAACAGGATTATGCCAGAGCTCCAGCACGTGCTTTTGCTGCACGTACTGGTTAGGCAGAGCGAATAGCTTTGATGTCACTGTCTGCCCTTGGAATATTCTGTAGCTCAGGAGCGTAAGGGCACTCGCTGAGTAGGAGATCCAGATCTGCCAAAGGGGAGGTTTAAACCTGCTAGTCTTCAAATGAATGTTCTAATTGCTTATTTAAATTTGAGTTAAGTTCATGCGCAATTTTTGTTTCTTAAAACTGCAGTTTTATCTTTTTTAATTCTTGGAGGTATGAGGAAAAGTTACTGTAGCACTGAAAAGGACAATTTTGGACCTCATCAGCTAATGCTACAGGAGTCACCTGTACTTCTAAGCCTTCCTCACTTCTACGTAAGCTTGGAAGAGCAGGGAAGTGCTAACGCAAAAACCGGTAAGATTGAAATGCTCTGATAGACTCTGAGCACTTCTGTTTAAGCACATTAAAATTAGAATGCACCATATATGATAATTCAAATTATATTGCTTAAATCATGACTTGACAACTCTGATATGCTGAACCTGTACAGAGTTAAATGCCATGGCAGCCATTAATTTCTTTGCCATAACCCATTTCTTTTTGAAGTATAAGTAGTAAGAGAGAAATAAAATAAAGTAGATCAAAAAGGAGTGGCTAATCTTTTTCTAGTGTTTTATATTCTTAGCCTATGCAAAAGGAATAATTAATTAATGTTACTGCTTTATGTTCCAGTATGTAGGTGTGTTTAAATGTCAGTCTCTTGTCAAGCAATCACTTCTGGCTAGTACTAATCTGTTAACTTAGAGTGAACAAAAAGACTTCTGAGGGAAAAGTAAAGGAGCAAAGTTCTCATTTGTGTGGGATTTTGTTTTACTTGGTTCTTCTATAAAGCCCTGAGATACCTGATGAAAGGAAATGCATGGCAGAGAACACTGCAATAGGCCAGAGGGCTTTTGTCTTGGAAATTATCTGGGTTATATAAGAAAATTGCTTGTCTTTGTTGCCAGTCATAATTACTCTTCATTGGACTACGTTTCACTGTAGTCTTGGACTTTCAGAATTAAAACCTGTTATACTATTATTTTTTCCTGTTAATGGTAGTTTCTCAGCAGGTAAGCGTTTACCTCCATGAGCAAATATGTCTGGCGGTCATCTTGCTAGCAGTGCTGCAGGAAACAATAAAACATGTTACTCTTTCTGCATTGAAATCAGTGGCTCAGACTCATCAATCACTGAAAGAAGGTGCTGATACAATGTGTATGTCTTCTGTTAGATCAAAAAGACTTGAAGAAAACTTTTTCTTCTGGGAACTGTCTATTTATCTTGGCTGAAACTAACAATAATGCTGAATTGTTTTGCCAAGGTGAGAGTGGGAAATGATAGACACAACAAAAACCTCTTCCCAAACCAAATCTCTTAATTCAGTAGATTTGGTTAAACTGGAAGAGATGTCAGAGCTGGCAAGTTTTGAAACATTGTCTGCTGAAGCTTAACTAAGCATTTTCTTTTAAATCTAACTACTCCCCAGTCCCAAATTAAACCTTGCCTTCAGCCAAAACCAGGATTCCAATAACACACTTGTACAGAGCCGAAGCTGCTGTAGTAAAGGAGTGGGGATTTTGTTCTTTATTTTCTCTTCTGACCATCAGCCAGCGAAATAACCCAGAACATTCATCGTATCTTACCAATTTAGCTCACTTGTTAAGAATCAAGACTATCCAATAAGTGGTCAATTGTATGTTGATAAACTGTGGTAGTTTTTCAATGAATAATCATCAGGGCTTCCCCCGTGGAAGCTATAAGCATTGGATTTCTGTTCTCAGCTCTTTTCCTGGATTCTCCAGTAGAGGGAATGGCATTGCTTGACATCAATGAGTTTATTAAAGGGAGTTTAGTCAAGAATTTTTGAGCGTTTGTAAAGGTGGAGCAACTTAGATCAGCTGGTAGAGCTGCTTCATTTGAATAAAAAATAATGAAAAACTGTTCCTCCTTTTTTTTGGGGGGGTGTTGTTTTTTTTTTTTTATTAACAAAAATCTGAAGCATTTTTAGGTCAATGCTTGTAAGAAAACTTGTTTGGCACAGAGTACTAGTAAGTGGTAAGAACAGTTCACTGAGACTAGTTTTGAGTGCCTGTAGTGCTCTGTTATACAACAGATGAGAGTACTACAGAAAGAGTTTTGAGGTATTATATTAAGATTCAGCAGTAGATGATGTAATCTCACAAATAAATTGATAAAACAGCTCTGCAAATAAGAAAGCTTAACTGTCTCATTTTGCATAAAAGCCTTGAACCTGCTGGCTCAAATCCGTGTCAGTGTGGGAGCTGGGCTATGAGAGGTCTACTGATACTGAGCAAGAATGGGGTATTTCACACCATATTTAATTTTGTCCCAGTTTTGTAGTAACATGTGATAGTCTGGTGCATCAGAAACAACTTTCTAGAGCCAGCAGTGAGTTCTGATGCTCCTGGGTTTGCTTCATTGCTTTTTTTAATTCATGCCATACTATTTTGAGAGATCTCCATCAGACAGCAGAAAACATATGTTTTAGTATGTTGTTTTGATGCTTTGGAGCTTAGTACACTTAAACTAATGGGAAAGCTAGTTGTTGACAAGCTCGGGTCACCTGGAAGGTGAGGATCCAGCTTTGCTCAGGACCTCACCTGGCGCACGAACATGGCGGTTCAGGCCGAAGGCCTTGCAGGCCCCGTGGCCCTGCCAGCCTGGGGTGCCGGGCTGCATCCAGCCGCTCGTTTCCCCCTCAGCCGGCAGCTTGGGTGGGTTTGTGCCACCGGTTGCTGATGCTTCTGTGCTGCTGGTGAGAATTAGCCCAGAAAACCAGGACACTGAGGGGCTTTTTGAAGGGAATTTAAACATAATTTTGACTAAGCCAAGCATTTGCTGAGCGATTATGTCGCATACACTCAGCAGATCGTCTTTGTACAGCTTATGGCTGATCCTCTCGCCAAACTGGGGGAGGAAAGCAGCAGCGCCTTCGTACAGTGGGAGAGCATAGTTTATTACCCAGTAGGAGCAATTTAAAAAGATCTGAGGGAGAGATGGCAGATGTGAGAGGAACTTATGTCCAAGTAGGGTCAGTTATATTTAGATGCTTTGGTATATTTATTTTGAAATGGCTTTTTGAGAAATAGCAGTTTTAGAAGGAAGACCAAAGCCTAGCCAAACACCATGCTGTTTGATTTTCACATCAAACCTTTCAGACAGAATAATATTCACTCCAGGGAGAAATAATGGCTGAATAAACATGTAGAAACTTAAAGGTACTGAAGTTTTGAGTAATCGGTGTGCAGCATCCAGTGACGTCTACTGAAATTTTATGAAACAGCTCTGTAATATCAGCCAGTGGAATTTAACCTACACCGTAATTATGAAGCTGGGGTTTTTGCAGCAGCAGTCACCTCTGACAGGTTTGTACCAAAGTTTGATGAGCCTGTTTTTTATTTTAGCAACCTATGGCTCTGCCCTTTCTAATTTGTCAGCTGTTGAATCTTAACCACCAGTCAACATTGCCAAACCTTTTCAGCAAGTCCTTACCTTCTCCCTCACTTTGGTGACCTAAACTGAGCACTTGTGTAACTGTATGGTGTGGTCCTCTGTTCCTGCTCCCCTCTACCATCCTCTCCTGTTACCTTTCTTTTTAAAATCGAGTCATAGCTCCTTGAGAGGGCACCCGAGTCTCTCTGCGGCCAGGCAAAACCAAGCCTGGTGCATTTCTGGTCATGGGCAGGGCCTGTGAGCTGTGATTTTTAGGAATGTGTTTTATTCACTAATGAAATAAATAGTAGGAGAAAAATGGATGGAACAAAAACAAGTGGCAAAACATTAGAAAAATACTACTAGGAGAGAAAACGGATGATCCTTCTGTTTTTATCCTTGCCAATTTAATATTTCAATATAGGCATTTCTGGTTTTTTTTCCCCTCATAACAAGGAATACTTGGCAGTTGCATAATGAAGTGTTAATTTTTAATGATTTTTTTGTTTGTTTGCTCATTGTCATGTAAGGTTAGTCTGTTTGTGGGTTGTGTTTTGGGTTTGCTTTTTTTTGTGTTGTTTTTTAAACACAAACACACACACACACACACACACACACACACACACACACACACAGACCCACCCACCCCTTTTCAATTCATTTGTGACCTAAGTTAGACTGTGTCGGACTCTCAGATTTGAAGAGCCTTCCCCTCCCCTTTCACCGTTCTAGTATATCTTTATTTACTGCCTTTGGTCTCTAGCTTAGTAAAAGCCATTTCTGTTGGTTTTGCTTCTCTCCTTTTGTCCATCTGATGGGTACTCCCACAGCTGCCTCTGTCAATTTGAGAAAAGGCCTGGTGTGCAAGCAGCCAGTTGTGTGCAGCACTAAGCGAAGCTTTCCATCTTTTCTAGTAAAGGTACCAGTAGGGATTCGACACCTTTCTATTCTCCCTGCACCCCCTACGTCCAAGTAATTTTCCGCTGCTTCTATGTTCGGTTTTATTTACTACGTGTTGCTGCTGCTGCTTCTTTCTAAGTCATGGAGACAAGTTTGGGCCACCCTTCGTACCAAAATTGTTGCAGGTTCCCTGAGAATTCGCTGGTGTGGTGTTTATGATACTACGCAACGCTTTTCCCATGTGCTATGATTCATTGTAGATGAACAAGAGAGAGGGATGTGCAGGAAGCTGTTCCAGGGTTTAATGACCTACTGAGGCTTCACTCCTTATGCCAATTGTTGTGATATTTAATCAGAAACCTACAGTGCTGCTTCCCTGAAAGCCCTGGTTCCTGGAGACATGAGGTTATATGAGAAGCCCGTCTGAGATATTTGTATTTGTGTGTTTGAGGTTTTTTTTCCCTTTTAGTGGAAATAGATGCCTTGGTCCTTGGAGCTTTAGAGAAAAGCTTAAACAATGTCACCCAGTAAGGTTCAAAATCTGAAGGGGAAATTAAAAAAAATAATGTATTATATCTGTATAAAAACACACAACAGAAAAAAATCCTCTTGCAACTCTTAAGCTGTGTTTGTGAAAGGTCTGGGCTGTTGTGTACACTGGGAGGCAAGCGTGGAGCAGACCCTGCAGATTTGTATTTTGTGTTGCTTTACCCCTTTTCCAAATAGAAAAAGGAGGGGGGAGGAATAACAAAGAAACCTTTGAGGTGAAGTGTCGTTGAGGGGGCTATTGTGCAAATCTTAAAAAAAAAGCCATGCCTCTGCGAACAGCTGCTGTTCCTCTTTTTATTTTTAAGTAGCTTTAAAATCTCGAGCTAGATAGTGAGGAGGGCGGAATCTTTGCCTGTTTCTAGCTCAGAAATGAATATTTAGTCATGTAGAAAAGGTTTATGAAAGCAGATTCCCTTTTCAAAGATGATTGTCACAGTAGCTTAAATTGTCTGCCAAGCATCATAATAGAGTTTTACTACTGTAGGAAAACAAAAGCAGAAGATAAGCTTAACTCACTGAAACAAAAAGAGAACAAAGGAGGAAGAACAGCAAAGAGTCTCATTGATGACGAGAGAGCACACTGATTTCCATACAAGTAACAACTTGAAAGAGGCTCCCAAAATAAGGTTAATAGACTGAACAAATTCAGAGATGTTCCCTTTCTGCAACAGGGCTCAGATCCTGTGGCAACAAGCATGGAGGAATGGGTTTGTGGGCTCTGGAGCAAAGCCACCCTCCTGCTCTCCAAGGAGGAGTTCTGAAGGCAGCATCCAGGGGCACATGCCCATCCAAAAATCTAGTTGGGAAGAGAAGCAAAGAGATTTCTAAGTGGAGGGAATAATTAAGTGATGCAGACATGACCCAAACCAATTTTTGATCACTTCATTTCTTGCCATTTTGGTTCATCTGCTGGAAAATGGATTAATTGGCTAATTTTGCTCTTTGCTTGTTCTCAGCTGGTACTCAAGGCATGGCTTACACCAAAAGGTAACACGAGAGATGGTGTCTAGGTAAAACAATGGTGTTAGAAACTATTCTTTTTTTTTTTTTTTCAAGAAGAAAGGAGATGTTTGCCTTTGAGATAAGCAGTTGTGAGGTGCTAGCAGAGTTTGGAAGCAAAAGCTCACTACTACTGGTCTTAAAATGTCACATGGAGTTTCTGTTTAGCCCTTACAGTCTCTAAGGCTTCCTATTTTGTTTTCAATTCTTAAAGTATTCATTAAAATATTTGTTATTGGATATGAAATGAATTAGTGAATGTTAACCAGGTGAATAGTTCCTAGGACTGAGGGACACACTGTCTATTGGGTCATAGCAAGCTATCTCAATTTCCAGAAATTCACCCCTTGTGTAGGCTTACACATTTAGGCTTCCTGTAGTGAATATTTGTATGTCTAGACTTGAGCATAGGACGTGAGTCTGCATGTTACAGTATTATGCTGAACTATGGAAAGACTTGCCAGGACCTCATCGCAGTCCTCCATGAAACACGTGAGCTCTGCTTTCCCTATGAAAATGGCAAAGACCATATTGTACAAAGCCTTAAAAATACTACTCTTCCTCTTTAAATGTTGTGCTTGTGTTGAGGTTTTTTTTTTGCTTTATTTTTAAGTTTGCAAAGTACGTATAGAAGGAAATGATGAGCAGAATGGCAGATGTGTGACTGAGGCTCACACCAAGCTTTTCTGCCTGCGCTGCAGGTAAGGGGATTGGACAGTTGAACGTCATGTTTAGACTTGTGTAATTAATTTATCTCTTCCTTTGTAAAGGGATCCCCAACATATACTCCAGAGCAGTGATGATAAGCCTGCTGATACTGCCCTTCTCCACTAGCTGCATCAAGGACAGAGATAGAAGGCTTGATCAGGGGGCACCAGCATAGGGTGAGGCAGCGGGGTGAGCTGGAGTGCCTGTGTGCCCAGGCTGCTTGTGGGAGACTTCTGTGAGCTACCTTACCTTGGCCATTTGTCTTTCACCTAAATTTTCAGTGTAATTTCATAATCAACTTAAACCTGTACTGCAGTCATTGTGGCTTGTTAGTACAGATGCATGTCAAGCGTATCTGATTTTTTTTTTTTTCTACAGTAGAATAATATCCTTATGCATATAGTGCACATCCTAACTGTTGCACATCTTAACTTCAGTGTCTTGCTGCGGAACTACTATTGAATGTAAACCTGGCTAGATAATGGTGATGAGAGCTTACTTGTTGGTGTTTTATTTTCGGAAACATATGGGATAACGTACTGAGTATGGCTTGGAAAAGGTCTGTCCTGGCACCAGTTCTGTTGAGTATTTCTATTTTAATAATGATTTGGATGATGCAGAAGGGAGTGTACGTATTAAGCTTGCAGATGACGCGAAGCTGGGATGGGCTGTAAATACTTCACACAAGTAATCTTGAAAAAAATTTGCATGTGATTCATTGAAGACAAATCACTCGGATTTGTGCAGGAGGCTTGCAAAAAAAGATCTAGAGTCGTGGTATGTCACAAGCTGAATTTGAGTCAGCAATGCCATTGCTGTGAGAACATTCATCACAGAAATCAAAACTCCTTGTTGTGAGAAACGCAGCAGTCACGTTGGCGGTGCTGCCTGCACGTCACCTGGCGTCATCCTTCTGTTTTGCGCTGTTCCTGAGACCTGTGTTAAGTTATTGTGGCTGGTTTGGAGCACTGAGCTTCAAGGGAAAAGTTGGCGTGACCGTGTTGACTTGAGTGAATGAAAGCCACGGTGAGCAGTGCTTGGTGTGTCATGTGCCTCTGGACAAGTGCTTGCTTAAGCCTACTCCCCTGGGAGCTCAAGGAGCGAAGCTGTGAACATTGAGCAAACTGAGATGAAGGAGTACGTGTTTTATTTATCTGTATCCGTATTTTTGTCCGATCTCGATACAAGTGGTTGAAAGACTTTATAAAATCTGTGTGTCTGTTTGTTCCCACTGTTGTGCCTCTCTGAGGAAGTCATGGTGAGCCCGTACCTATGTGCTGGAGCACTGAGAAGGGTGCGCTTGTGTCTGTGTGGTTTCTGTGGGGGCCAGGTCTTATTTTGGAAACCGCTTACGGCCGGGGTTGATGCTACGAAGGTGTAGGAGGGAACTCTCGTCCACTCCAAGAAAGCATGCCAAAAGGAAACGCAGGAGTCTATTACCTCCCTGCTCAGGGCATGGTTTACTGGCGCTGATACACTGGCAGTGCGTGTTCGCTACTGCTGCCTCCTCTTCAGTTGTGTTGGCACCACTTTAGGCACTGCGTCATGTTTACAGGTCCGCACAGTGACCCGAGTCAATGAAGTCAGCTAAACTAGATGGAACCATTAAAGAAAACTGTTACTTTGCTGAAGGCTTTTTTTGGCTTAAGTATGGTTCCCCACTTGAACCTACAGACAGCTGTACCAGCCCAAGTGGATTTCTTTGAGCAGAGAAGAATGGAATGGGAGGACTTGGAGGATGCCTGAGCTTTTACTTGTGCCAGAAAAAGCATGCCTCACTACAGCCCGAGGGCTCCCACACGCAGAACAAATGGCTCAAATAGAAGAGCTTTGGAAGTTGTTGGCTTCAGATGTGCCACACAGGCTGGATGTAGCGTGCAGGTATGTTGTCTGTCAAGTAGCAAACATGTAATTTGTATTCTGTTGCCTGTGTAAGCATTAAATTACATGCTGTTACAGTTTTGAAGGAAGATACTTAAAGCCATCTAAACTTTAATGGAAACAAGATTTCAATTATTCTTGTAATGATAAGGATGAAAGTTTTCTAGTTTATCTAGAAAAAGCCGTGTTCTTTAATGAACTTCAGTAATTAGAAATGCACTAGTCTATAACTGGATTTCTAATGCATAATCTATAGATTTAGCAGCTTATGTCTTCTTTCCCCTTGTCCTTTATAAAAAGTTCCCAGTAAGCTATATATTTCCCACTGTGCGCTCATAGAGCACGCTACTGTCTTGCCATATGGTTGCCTTCCTCTGGCAATTAATAGGATTGTATGCAAAGGCCCCTGAATCTTTGGGGACTATATATTTGGTTGTGGTCTTGTCAGAACATGCAGCATTTCGATAGGCAATTTATCACGTTTATGTCCACTGAATAACAAGTTGCCACAAAACCAGCGTAGTAACATAATTGTGCAGAACTTAAACAGAGCAATGTGGTTTATACAATTTAAGAAAAAAATTTTAGAGCAAATATATCTTTTTCAAGCTCCTTGGGTCGTTTTCTAGAACTAGTTTTTATGGCTGGATGCATGTTTCAAGGATGCATGTAATCAGTTTCTTGGCACATGTATTTACAAGGGCATAATTTACAATCATTTTTCCCCTGCATTATTTAAAAATTGATATGACCCCAAAAAAGTAAACTTTAAGAAGTCAACTAACACTGCTAGAGGTGTAGTAAGGGAAGGAGGAGAAAGACTGTGGAAAGAACAGTCAAAGGTCTCTATTTAAAAAAGTGAAAAAGGGGTGAAATAGCAGTGTGTTGATGTTGCTAAGCGGTGCGCCTTTACCCCATTTACATGGGCACTGAAGCCTTTGAAGAGTATTTCAGATAATTTCCACACTGGTCTTTTTTCAGAGGTGAAAACTATAGGCACCTTTTTAGAACAAATTTTGTCTGAATTATCTCCTCTTTGTGCTGCTGGAGCCTACTTGCCTGACATTTGAAAGCGGCTATGCATGATTTCCTCTCCCTCGTAGCTCCCATTATGGGCCACAGCAGCAGTTCCACACTGAGATCCACAGCGTTCAGGGGTGTGAGCGGCTCTGTGCTGGAGCATCACGTCTGCGGTGTCTATGCCACTGCAACACCCGTTTCACTGGGTTTTTTACTTTTTGTAGAGATATCCAGGATGTGCCTGACAGGTGAATCTGACCTAGGCTCAGTGAGAGAAGTGCTGTGTTTTTGTGTGTATGGAGCATGGGTTACTCTAGATGGAAGGAGGAGTTTCAAGGGTGAAAATATGGCTCAGTTGTGTTAATGGAAATCAGAGAATCTCGGCCAGTTCTTGGGTTTTGGGCAACTCTGAACAAGCCTGTTGCTTTAGAACTATTCAGCCTGTAAACTCGTGGAAGGTGGAGCAGATCCCCTTCTGTATATACTACAATGTCTCATTAAAAAAGGATATCTTTTCGCGTGGAGTTTAGTCCTGCCAAAAGAAATGGGGTGCAGGAAAGATGTTCAGCACAGAGATCTTAGCAGCACTGGGGACACAGTGGGTTAACAAGGCTGATATGGAGGAAGTCAGCATGTATTTTAGTGTGCCAATATTATGGTGACTTCAGGGCTTGCTCCACCTGCTGAGGAATTCAGGCGGTTGTTCAAACCTTATTTACTTGCAGTGTATCAGCAAGGGGAGGCAGAGAGAGAATGATGGCAACTAATCCTCTTGTGATGCTGGAGATGATGATTTTACTAAATCTGTTATGTTTCTGAGGGTCTGCCTGGAAACTGGCTTAGGGCAAGGGATTACAGAGCTTGTAACAACTATCAGATGCAGAGTTGCGATGGACTGTCACCGGGTCCTTGCCTGAGCTTCTGCTAAGGTCATGTCTGCATGTGTTTGCTTTCTGTGCACATGTTGATTCCAGGATACCTCCTAAGCTTCTTGGGGGAAAAGTTCTCCCCACACCTCCAGCTTAACTCTTTACCTCTTACCCCCCCACCTCCTGTTTCACCCTGGAATGGAAATAGGAGTATGTCACACTCAACCATGTGCCGTGAACATCAGATAGTTTTGAGCAGATACAAAGGATGCCAGATGCATTTCTGTCTTCAAGCCTGTTGAATCTACATCAGAAAATTTGGCCAGAGGTTTTTAATACGGAAAATGCAACTGTCACGCTGTTGTTGCTGTTAAAGATGCTTATATGATCTGACAGTGTTAAAGAGTGGGTAACATCAGCTAAGTCTAAAAAGCTATTGCGCATGAAGAACCCCTTAAATTTCACGGCCGTGGACACATTTTGCTTTTTTAGCTACCCTGATGAGGAATGAAACTTATTTATTGTGGAGTAACCCAAACAAATCTGGAACAATTGATCAGCTTGTGTCCCTTTCCTGTTAGGGTTAAGCATCTTTAGGTAAAATGAACAGTGACTGTAGCTGGGCTGGAAGTAACTGGAATGCTATGGTGCTGCAAGAAAGGTTGATATGTTTATAAATATGTCTGGTACAGGATTATCAAACAGCAAATGAGTGAATGGAAGCTGTTCTAATAAATTATGGGTTTTTCCATTTGGCATGTGAATAGGTGGGGAGGTGTCAGCCCCCCCCCGCACCCCCCCCCCCCGCGCCCATAGCGGTTAATTACATGACATTTCTCTCTCCTTGACATATCCCATCATTCGCATCAGTGATGATTGTCACCAGCCCCCCCCGGCATCTCCTGTGCTTGTTTGAAAGATGAAGCCATTTGTTTAGGGGAAAAAAATTCCCGGTGTTTTTTTTCTGCTGTCCTAATTTTCTCACCAACTTAGTTGAGATAATCTGTAAGACTTCCCTTCTTAAAAACTAACTTATTCTCCAGATAGGGTTTTCCCAGATGTCCCAGCCCTCTTAGATAACTTGGTTTCCATGTGTCTGTTACCTGCAAGAGGAGTGTGTTTGACATGGTATTCTCCTAACTAGAAAAAGATATTTATATTTCATACTTAATAGAATACAGCTGTTCTGTATATCGAGTTTGAGCTGGTGAAGCTTTTTTCAAGTAGGCATTCTTTACATATCTAAGTGTCCAACAGAAATATTCTGTATTAATACATAATGTATTAAAAAATGACATCATCTTCTTGTCTTGTGGAGGCTTTTATAATTTTAAAGGCCTCTCAAGGAAATGAGACAGTACAGTTGTACTGGTTTATTTATGTTGCTGCTGTTGTACCAGTATCCTATTTAAATGGTTTTATTCAGAATAAGAATCCACGTGGAGGTGACAGCAGACCTAGTAGCTATTCCAGGAGCTGTTCCAACATAAATGAATGCAGTGCAGCTTCCTGGGAAGGTGCTGACCTTTTGGTCTGGTACAAGGTAGCCCATCTGCCTAGTCTTCCTCCATGTAAAGTCTTGTAGGAACGAGATCAACACCGTGACTTATAGGAGAGTGCTGCTTACTTTCTGTGACTTCAACATCAACATTGCTGAAAGCTGCCCATTTAAAGAGTCTCTGACATTGTTTTTATTAATGAAATGGGGTTGTCAAACTGTGTTGAAAAGTTGTTTCAACTTTACCTAGGCACTGCAGTGCCAGCAGATGTCCAGTTTCCGCATTTCTAATCTCCTTTTAAACTCTTCCCCAATAACTAACTCCCACCTTGTTGAAAATTCCAGGAGATTTGAAGCTTCACAGTGTTTTTACCTCACAGCTCAGGACTGAAACCTGGCCAAGTAAGGGAAAATTAGATTTAGATCTGAGAAAAGGCTAATAGTGAGGGTCCCTGTGCTCCTTATGACAGTACATCTGGTTTTGTGTGTGAGCTGAAAAAGGGGACAGGAAATGATACAGAATTACTTAGGTTTACTGTGATTGAGGAGCAGTGGAAGGAGCGTCAGGGAGACCTGGGAGGGAGGGCAGCAGGGAGGTGGGTACAGTAGAGGGCATTAGACCTGAACCTGGCTGACTTGTGAGTTACCAGTACTCTCATGGGGGACGGGAGACTGGGGCATTAAGGTGAGCTGCTCAGTGCAACATGGCGGTGAATCCTTGATGGCGATTATTGATTCAGATCTCAGAAACCTGCGTATATATTGGATTTCAGAGGTGATGTGTTGGGCTGTCGGAGAGAGAAGCAGACAGTTTCGGCTCTCCCCCGACAAGTGGATTCAGTCGTTAAGACCAGCAATTGCAAGGCATTAAGCTTGAATGGATCTAACTGCCTGGGGCAATTAGGGTGGTACTCTTCTGGAGGGTCTGTTTGTCTGAGGAGGGAAAAACTCTTGGGAGCTTAAAAAAGCAAAACAAAGCAGAACTTAAAACCATTCAAGTCTTTGTCCTAGCCAAAGGCACTGATGAAAAGTACAGTAAAGGAAGATGAGGAAATATAGTATGTATATGTGTATGTATGCATAAAAATATATAGATACATTTATAGATATAAAATATATTACATGATCTTTTTTATTCTTAGTTAAACAGAAATGGTCCAAGAATGCCTTTAGTATGTTTGAGCTTGGGCTCAGGTTCCCAAAGGATCTGTGCAGCTAGTCAAAAACATGTTGGACCTACATGGTGGGAAGTGGCTGATACTATATCAGGGCAGTATACACTGAACATGTGCTAAAAATGAGTTGCGGTTAATGTGGAACTTTGTAAGCAGGTATCCGGATAGCAGTGTTGCCACTGCCTGCAATATATCAGTGGCCTCAGGGACTCAAGATTTAGTTAATGAAAAACTCTAACGTTGCCCTCCCCCATTTCCTCAACTGGCATTGAATGCGAAATCCTCCAAGACTTCTGAAAATAAGACTGCAAAGGTTGGTAGATGCAAAGGCAGAGAGGCCAGAGGTATGAAAAGAGCCTGCAGCTGCACTTCAATCTGTGACATTTTGAATAATAAGAAGGCACAGCAGTGAAATATCATTCAACTGTAATGCAATAAACTTTAACTGAGGTATAAGAATGGTTTGGGGAATTCTACTCTTATTGGTATAAATCTGTAGATTTCAGTAGGGTTATCCTGATTCAGAACTGTGCGGTTCAGAAAAGCTGTCGCTCTGTATTTCTTTAGAGCTTTGTTTATCAGAGCACTTCGGATGAAATCACATCCTTGTTGAAGTCAATGGCAAAGCTCCCACTTATTTTGATGGTGTCAAATTTCATCCGTAGCAAATTGCCAAATGTTATAGAATTCAGTCAGATGTAATCAAAATATAAATGCAAATTGGTATCATCTCATGATGTATCAAATACAGGGGGAGTAGCTTGCCAGTGGTTGTGTGAAAGACACATCTGTGCATATTTTTAATGCACCTATGCTGCGATGAACAGATTTAGATATTATGTCATTATGATCGCAGGGAGATACGTTTGCACTGTCATTCACTGATTACTTCTGCTTATTCCTTGTTCTTTCATAGTAAGAAATGCAGACATTGTGATGGACAAGGCAGAAAAAAATCTAGCTGTTCGTGCTGTGCTTTCAGATGGTAGTGACCGTCTCTCCATCACTTGGATGTCAGATGCAGTACTGAATGGTGAGAGGCAGTGGAGTTTCATTCTTAGAGAAACCAAGGGAGATAAGAAAAAGTACCTATCCATTATGGAGTTACTATGATGGTAAAATTACTGAGTGCTGATTAAGTACTGTCTGCTTCAGAGCCCTTCTCAAATCAGGGTTACATTGGATAGTGTTTTGAGGTAATGTCTTAAAATGTAGGAAATACTTCCCAGCAGCTTTTGAACTCTTATCTGGTTTTTCACAATGCTTTCCAGAGAAAAACTTCTCAGGACAGTGAGAGTGCTGATGATAGGATTTAGGTGATTTACTTGGTACAATTAGTCAATTCACTGAATAAACTCTTCTTGAACCTTTAATATAATCATAAGTTAAAAAACAGAACTGCTATTTTAAAACAGCCTTTAAAAACATTGAGGGGGAAGACTACCTGTTCCATGTTCTCTGAGTCAGATTGGGAACCTTTGTTATCCAACGTGATTCATTTTAGGGAATGCAGCTTGTGAATCAGAATGGGACTGAGGTGTTGAAGAGCGGGCAAAGTATCCTATTTTATCTTCCAAGCAACAGTTTTAACTTGAAAGCTAGTTCTTTCCTCACCTTCCCTGCCAACACAATGGGATATATCAGTGGATGAAGAATACCAATAAGCTAGTTGGTAGGGTTGGAGACAAGTTGGGCAGTGATGAGATACTTCTGGAAATGGTTGTGTGGAGTTGCATAACTGTCAGGTAAGAAAATGGGATCAGCAAGATTCTTCAGTGTGAACCAGTAGGCCTGTTTGGGTTATGAGGAGGAGCACAGGTGGGGTTTGCAGACAGTTTTGGATAAAATGAGCTATATATTTGTGGTCTGTTATTTAGGAAGCTCTGATCAACAGCTCTCCGTGAGGTTTTGGAGTCTGTTCAGCATCTCTGTCACCAAGTATTATGGGAATAGGGAGAATGTACCTGCTGTTAGGGCAGCCATAAAAGCATATGTAAAATAAGTATTTCTGGTAGCATGGTGAGTCTCCTCCCTTAGGCTTTTGAATTAAAATTTCTCCATGAATGTGTGCTGTGGTCAAAGGAGAGAAGTCTGTGAGGCTTTTGAGAAAGAGCTAATGCATCATGCTGATGCTTGTTATAATGTGACATGAGATTCCTTTTATACTGTATCACCACGACTAGAGGTGTTCCCTTCCTTTGTAGTAGTGGTTGGAAGCTAACCAGGAGATACAAACTCATATCTAATTTCTGTAACGTAAATGCTAAGTGCTACTGTGGGGCTTTTAATAGTTAACTGCTTCGATGTCAACATATTAAGCTGCAGGGTGTCCCCTAGGTATTGTAAATTATCCAGATAATAAATTTAAAAATATTACATAGGAGTGTACCTACACCAGCAGGATGGAGAGTGGGGAGGAGGAGGAAAAGGATGGCAGTGAGTTTTTTTTTGGGCTTCTAATAAAACATGTATAATTGAATATGTACTAAATGAGAGCAGCCTCTAACGAGAGTAGATGAGCAGAATGACAATTGAGGCTATGCACTTCAAGCTTAAACTCAGGAATGAGGGCAGTAAACATACCTGGTATTAGGTAGCCAGATAACAGAAAGTTTAAGACTTAATAAAAGTGAGCAATGTTCGTTCTTCGGGAACACAAAGAACGGTCTTGATTCCTGTAGCGTTGTATCATGTCCTTTCTTTGTCCTTAATCAGCTGCAGCAGAGGCTCGCAGTTCAATACATATTGACTAAGAGCATATGCTGAAGTCTGAACTACTTGGGTTTCAAAACTTCAGTTGTCAGGAGCAGCATACAAATCTGGGTTAAGCTATCTGTTCTTTTAAAGTTACTTCTGCAGTGTAGTCACACTTTTAATTCCAACATATTAAACTTTGAGGTGTTTAAAAATCCATGCATCCCTACCACTGAGCAGCTTGTTGGAAGAGCAAGTGTGTAAGTTATTACAGAACGCTGATTGCCTTTAGAATGGCACTGCCTATGTCCGTTAATCTCAGTAACATTTATACACATAATATATTGATGAAATGTTAATGACCTAACTTAATGCCAATAAAAGCAGGAAATGAGGGTGTAGGAGTTCAAAGTGTAGCACTCTTGGCCTTCAGTCTTTCTAGTTGGTTTATTTGTTTGCTTACTGATTATTTTTTCTAAAGCAGCCCCCCTGCATTGCACCAGACTGTACGCAAAAACATGCATTGTGCCCAGATGCTAAACTAGCTATTCACACATCAGAGGATGAGAAATGTCTTCAGACTGGCCAGTGCACAAATGTTTTGATATTCTGATCTCCTTTGCCAATTTGTGCTGTTCTTTGGGCACCTCCTGTGCATGTTGCTTGTTGCACCACTGCTTTCAGCCAAATAGCCAGTACCTGCCCTGCCCCTCTTGGCAATCAGGGATGGAGTTCTCTCATAGCATGCCAATCACTTCTTCCTTTATTTAAAAGGCGGCTGGTAGCTTAACAGGTTTTCCACTGGAATTGAGAGCACACCAAGTTGAACGGTCTTATTTGGAGCCTCTCAGAATGTCTGTACTTAGGATCAGTAAAAACAAGAGCAAACACTTTTAAATTGCTGCTGAGCCAAACTTTGCTGCTGCTACCAATGCAGCGCTGTGAAACCCGATGGATTTCTGTAGCTGGAACTCAGAGAAAAATGCAGCCTGGTAAGGTATTAAGGCTTCCAAGTATTTCAATTAAAACTTAAATCTGAACTCTGCAACGTATCAAATGGACAGAGGAGAAACAGAGGAACAAAAATCAATATAAAAAATAGTTCATGCTAATGCCATTTAAGTCCTGCCCTGTGGTGTTTTCTCACCTGGGGAGGAGGCAAGTGTATTGGCTATAGAAATTTTACATGAAGTGTGAAATGAAGAATGTGTGCTGGAGGGCATCAATATAAATCTCGTCATATATTTTAAATTTTTCCCTTCCTAATTAAACCAAACAAAGCTTATGGTGATCCTCATGAGATTTTTCTTGGGAACAGGGGAAAAAAGGAATGAATCTAGATTCTGTATATTGAAGGTTAATTCTAATAAATCAGAAAGCAAAGATCTTGTAATGGGAAAGCATTTTCTGCACTCACCCAATTAAATGTTAGAAGCTGGATAATGGAATAATTGTAGTTAGTCAATTGCTACAAAGTCATAACAGCTTGAGTACAACTAAGACTCCAAGGCAGAAAAATGCCAGTAGTAAAATAATAAAACTATTATTTCAATAATAATCCCAAGTTAATTAGAATAAGGCAGTGCAGCATATTTTTAATACTAGACAAAAACAATTAGCATAGTACTTAGGAACAACAATATCCTTATTATCTGAAAGACAAAATAGGATTAATACAGCACTAAAGCATTGAATCCACGTGTCAACAGAAGAACACGGGAAAAACAACTTTGTCAATAGCCCAAGCCCCAGCAGAAGTGGTGGAAACTTCCACCTCCAAGGAAGTGAAAACTTGGTTGTAGCAGATGTATGGTTGAATTTCTTAATACGAATGTGGTCTTTTCCCTGTGCCAAATGTTTATTTGTGTGGATTCATTCTTCACAAAATGTCTTGAGTCTACTCTGATTATTCCTCCCTCTCTCTTTTTCTTGGCAAGATTGAGACATGATGTATCTCCACATGCCTGCCTGAGTACAAAATAACTAAAATTAAGGCTAGAGGGATTATTTAAATTATGGTCTGACCTCCTGCAAAGCACAGACCAGAGAATTCTGTCCCGTTACTCCCGTATTGTCAGGCTGACATTTGAAGCAGATATGTGTTGCAGATGCCTCAAGCTTCAGGACTGCTTTACAGCATGCGGCACTGAGTATTCTGACCCCAGCACATCG
>WHYT01017844.1:53164-71912 GCA_009806455.1 Tetrax tetrax
TTGCAGGATAGGATAGTTTGCAGTGCGCTTTTTTTTTTTTTTTTTTTGCTTTTCTACTGAAATCTATTGCTTGGTTATTCTGAAATAGCACAGGGGAAAGGCTTTCTGCTGGTAGTGCCTGACCCTGTGCTCAGCAAAGGCAACAGTGAAGGTCCCGTTGGCACAAAGGGGTGGAAGATGCACTTGGCTTCCCTGATGAGACACTTAGCAAATGCTAATCAACATTTGCCCATTGCCAACTGTTGTCCTGCAGCCATCTCATGGTAGAAGCTGTCAGCTGGGTGGACCTGGGCTGAGTCGGAAGTGGTGACCTAAATGGCAAAAGCCATGAAGAGTTGTGGTGTAGAGAAGGGGTGGGGAAGGGGCCTAGGGAACCTGAGAACGTGTAGATCCTTGCAGGCTGCTACTCATCGTGGTATGAATCAGGAGTGTTGGATGTCTGTGAGCCTAACTACAGTTCTGAAAATTAAGTTTTCCTTGAAAATCTTGGTCTTTTTGCTTTCTGCATGTTTTAGAGAAAAATACATCTGCTTGCATTCTGGCAGACTTGCTCATTAATATTGGTAAAAGAAAGGCAGTGGTTTTGGAGAAACTTGGCTGTTCAGAGAAATACCAAGCATTCCTGCATAGCTACCGATATCTGGATTATAATATCTGCCACGTTGCCATAATATTTTGCAATTTAAGCCCCGAGACATAAATTCAGGAACTGCAGCATAGTCAATAAACTAAAAAATTGCTTGGTGTGAATAATTATGGCACTGATCTTGCATTACGTTTTAACCTACATGAGACCCTGCTGACTTGACACTGTTAGTTATTTCCTTTTCTTGTAATGCATGTTACACTGCTTTGGTCTAGCATACTGGCCAAAAAAAAAAGGACCATGGATCTGTTCCACTATGGCCATTCCTGCTTTACTGTACAGCTATTTGATAACCACTAACTAGTTTGTATTCTGAAAAATCTAGGAGATGCACTGTAGAAGGAAGTGCTCCAAAAGCATAACTTCAGTTTATTAGAATAGGATCTTAGCATTTTACTCCTTTTTATTATAATTTATGATTTTGCTGTGAATTGTGTGTTCCTCTGGGTTCTATCACTGGGAATGATGGCTGACATTTGGTTGGGGAGCGTGGGGTGGTGAAGAAGGTTAGGCAACTTCCCCATTCTCTGTCATGACAGTTTCCTATTTAATCTAGCTAAGTAAGAATCCTAATGAGATATGTACTTTGATTAATTTGTAGCATTTTGCCTCATATTAATTATAACCTACCATCTAGGGAATCGGTAAGAGAGGGCAAAGCCTTGCATACAATCAAGCATTTAAAAGAATAAAAATATATAAGCTAATTCCCACAAACCGATCTCCAAGAGAGAGGCATCTCCCAAAGGTCCTGTATACGATGGGAAAACTCTTATTTTCAGTAACATCCTAATGTCTGAGTGTTGCTTGAGATTTTCATGATGCTGTCAGTTGCTGCAGACATACAGCTCCAGTTGATTTGTCCTGACAGTAACAGTTACCAGCACTCATTTCCCCACACTCGGAATGAGGCACATCTGTTATAAATTTGTTGACTGTCAAGGCCTAGTAAAGACCTCTCTGAAAAACATCCTTTTTTGTCTTGCACTTCCCCCAGCCCCCTACCCCCTCTTATGCGTGGTTGTGGCCTGCTGTCCAAGAGCATGGCTATTTAAAGATCATTTCCATGATACAGTGTATATCATGGGCATTGATTTTTATTATGAATTTATTGCTGTGACTAAATAATTCCTGAACACACTTGCTCATTTTATTCTGGGAATTCTCAGTTGTTCAGAAGGGGTTTGTTTCTACTGGGAGCCAATAATTCTGCCATTTAGTTCCATTTCAAGTTGTAGGTGGTTATTTTCATGTGTGCTTTTGCCTTTGAATGGCTAACAGAGGCTTGTTTTATTTTGAGACTGGGCAAGAAGATTCCTGCAAACTATGATGGGACCTCATAGAAGGAAAAAAGGCATCAGCTTTTACAGTATGTCAAATAGACATAGAAATGCTTCTCCTGCTTGTAGGCAAGCGTTACACAAGCACATGCTGTGTAAGGTTATCCCTCTGCCACCCAAACCCCTTTGTTTCATGTATGTCTTCTACCAGTTTCTTCTGTCAGTGAATATCTGGATGCACTTTCTGAACTAGTGCAGTCTTTGAACTTCTGTCATCACCCTGTGTTTAACTTTTGAAGGACAAATCAGTGCAACTGCCTGGATGGAATATTCCACTGGCGTTCAGGTCTGATCCTGCATTTTAATCCTGATTTGGCTGATAGCCATCAGATGATACTGAGTAATGATTTCTTTTCTCTGCACCTCTGTTGTTTTCCAATGCTGACCACCTTTGAAAATGCTATGGTATCTAACAGTGCACAGGACTACGTAAGAGCAGTTTTATTTAGCTGTGGTAGAAAACTTCCATGACTTGGTGGGAGCAAGGGAATGAGACTTTTCACCTTGCGAGAGGTGTGAGCTGTGTGGAATAGGGCAATGCTTAATTGTTTTGGCAGAAGTGTGGGCCAGGTCTTGGAGTGCTGCATGGGACTGCTTGTTGGGCTCTGCTTTGCTGACCAAGCAAGAGAGTAAAAGAAACTCTGTGGCCTTCTGCTGTGAGTTCCCAGTCTGTAGGCTCCAATGCGTTCCCGTTGCTCTCATCCAGCAGAAAATGTAAATACTGAAGAAGTATGGGAAGTTGGCCTCTGTTGACATGCCTGCCTTCCAGGTGGAAGAGGGAGTAGGATGGACAGGAGCTGCAGGCATTTGCTTCTCCTTTGGCTGGCTTGACTCATTTTTGAGGGTGACTTCTGTTCCCTTGCTCTGCCCTTTACCTAGCGTAAGGATGGCTATATAACACAGCACAATAGGCTCTACCTGTTATCCTCTATTGCAGCAGCAGGAGCATGCATCTTGGCTGGGGACCTTTGCCCTTAGACCATGCAAAGGTGCAAATTTTTACTTTCTGGTTTCTATGAGGCTTAATGAAGTTTAGTTTTGCATTTTCTTTGAGTTTGTGTAAAAATAGCAAAGTTTCCTTTTCTGCTTCTCATTCAATAGCTGAAGCTGAGATTCATAACACTGCAAGGGAAATATTAATTTAAAAGAAAAATCCTTTACTTACACTTTAAATTAAATTTAAAATGAAGGAAGACATCTCTGTTCCTCCCTTCGTAATCTTTCTTTTGTTTTTAATACAATGTATTATAACATCATAAATAGAAATGTAATCTTATTAAAAGACATGTAGCAAGTGCTACTTTATTAGAAACTTTTAAAAAAGAGTAATTTACCAACTTGAAATATTAATGCAGCTGGCTGGAAATTGCAGATTTTTACTTGGGCATAGTCATTTTTTAAAAAGCAAATTAAAGTAGATGTATTTTAAAGAAATCAGATTTCTGATAGTGCCAAGCATATTCTGGCACTGCTATATATTTTTAAATTTAAAATTTATTTAAATGTAAATAAGAAGTAAAATACCTTCTTTTTTTTTTTTTTCCCCTCCCTCTTCCCCTGTCATTGCAATCTGCATTGTTTGTAGTTGTGGAGTAGGAACAAAATTACCTTTAGTAGTCTCAATTTGACTGTCACTTGACAAACAAAGTACAAACAAACTTACACCAGCCGAAGGCCCTTGCTTGTGAATGACACAGTGCATGTGTAACACCTTCTCACTTACTTAATTGAAGGGGCAGGAATATCTCGGCTGTGTTAGACCGCAGTGGCAATTAAGAACTTGCAGCTTTCAAGGCTTTCTTCCCTCCTGGTTTGACATATTCCTTACTGTGACCTGAGAAGCACCTTTTTCCTTTCCTGACCCATACAGAAAATAACGAATAGTTATTGATTGCATGTTGTTTAATGGGCTCTAATAAATTTACACTTAAAATAAAATTTTCAAATGAAGTGTTTCCAGATTAACCAGGGCTTGGTTCATTTTGCAGTTAACAGTGCTCTGCTGCAGTGGAGTGGCTAAAAATGGCAAAAGCAGCCTCCTGCTCTGTGTCTTTTTTTGTTACTATAATATTTAGACTTGCATGAGTGGGTTATTGATAAGAAGGTAATCAGTGCCATCAGAAATTCATGAAGGGTACTCAGCAATAACCGTAGCAATCCCTGGCTCTAAGAGGGATATCAGTCTGTGCGGTACTTCTGTTTCATTTGTCCTGGGCTCTCTCCTCCTTGCCCTGTCTCTGATTTTTCTGTGGCAGTGCTTCTCTGCAGTCTTGGCTTCACGTTGCCCATTCTTCTGCTCCAGGTACCTGGCTCGGAAGAGGCTGTTGTATTCCTGTTCCAAAACAGTTAATTTTTTCAACTGCTGTGAGCTGTGCTTTTGTCCTGCTCACCTGTCAGACCTGCCACCTGAATGTATTCTTCCAGCCAGACCTTTCCCAGCGTAGCGGTGCTGTGTCTGAGCATTTCGGGTTCTTTCTGCACGCCGTCTCTAAGAAACAGCCCTCGTTCTCCACACACCCAACTCCATACCTCCCCAGGGTTTTGTCCCTGGGGGACAGCTTCTGGAATGGTCTTTGCTGGTCTTATGTTTATTTAGAAAGCTGTCTGAAGATGGGTTTTCAAGGCTGTGTCTTTGAGTCTGGGACTTTTTTTCTCTGTTGCACCAACCTCCTCCACATTCCCAGTGGCTCAGCATTGTCCCACATGTCCTGATTCCAGCTGGGGCTGACAGCCCATTGCTGCTGTTCGGTTTTGAAGCCTCAGCCTATGTGCCTCTTTGCTGTGCATTCTGTGGTTTTGAGGGGTGAAAATGAGGATTGTTTGCTGGGATTTTTGCGGATGCTGGGCGGGTGTTTTCTGGACTGCCAAAGTCCTGGCAAGTCCTAGTATCCATCTTAATAGGATAATGGCTTGCAGTTTCTTGGTATTTCAAGAAATCTGCTTAAAGTAACTTCTTGTTTCATGTTTGTATCTTTTATTTCCTTTCAGAGCGGTGTGGTAATGAGAAGGACATAGTCCATGTGGGCAAAGATGGTCTTTGTATACGCTGTGTGAACGTGATAATAGAAGTTGTTAAATGTGCTCTGCATCAGTCTTTATTTTACTGCAGCTTTAAATCTAATCAGATGCAGTAGATGATATTTTACTAATCATTGTTAACTTTTTATAGCTATTTAATGTCCTATGTTAGAATTGGTTTTGGTTGTCAGTTGGCAAGTAGCTTGAGTATATAGATGTCTCTTTGTAATACATCAGTTTGTTCATCAGAGAAAACTACAATATCAAGAGTCCTCTTCCCCTCCACTCCTTGAAATTTTGATGTGTGTTTTTTGAAGAAGTCATGAAAGGATTTAAATCCAAAGCTGAAAAGCCTGACTGGAACTGATTGCTTTGAGCTTCTTGTTTACCAAATACGAATTGAGGGTTAAAAAAAAAGAAAAACAACAACATGAGGTTTTCTTAGGAATAGTCTTACTTTTGATTTCTCTACCAAAGACTGTGGTGTATGGAGAATGTAAAAACAGAATAACAATAAAAGCATATTTAATGATGAGCAACTTTTTTTTTTTTTTGAGGGAAAATTCATTTTTGATAGTCTGTGAAGTATTGACAAGAACTTCGTTATAGTTCCAAGATGCAGCTTTGCAGATCCTTGTCATGGACAGGATGAATGTTGTCACAGAACTAGCACGGATGTGCTGTCAATGTTTAATGGATTTGTTATTTTAAAAGTAATTTCTGTATTATAATGTTTTTAAATTATTTAGAGTAAGAAAGAATATCTATTATGATACTAATATGTCCTTTTTGTGGACAAATTAGAACATAGGATATTGCCATGAAGAAATCTTTTAAACATTGCATAAAAGGATGAATCTGTTTAACACTGACACCAGCTATATGGGAGACAGTATTGTTGCAGTTCACACTGAAAGCATAAAAAAAGCATAAAGTATGGAAATAGCCAACTGTGGAATATATGTACACATCTTTGGAATTAACTTGCCTGGGGGGAGTTATTTTCTTGAGCAATTAAATTTTCTGTGGGTATTGAGGACCGTTCTGGGGCTTTCCGAGTCAAGTGGGGACAAAGTACAAAGCTGTGTTGTAATTGAATAGCCAGGCCAATCTGCTCGGGAGGTGAGAAACCTGCAGCAGTCAACAACCTTGCTTCTGCAGGTAGGCTGAAGGCTTTGTGAGGATTCTTATAATACTTAAGTAAAAAACAATTACATTTGTCAGGCTGCAGGCTGTACACTAGATCCGTCTTCCATGGCACGGTGCTTTTGTTGTGTTTTTTAGTAATCTAAGCGCTTGCAGTAACTGTAGGATTAGTAACACTGGAAACTGGGGAATGCTGCTGAGTGGTTGAGGCTGGGCTAGGAAGGGAGTGAGGTTCTGTGCCTGAGCCTTCCGGAGAAAGGGATGCTCTGGGAGAAGTGACAGCTTGGGAGTTGAGCATGCAGCTCTCTGGCTTTCTTCTGCCCCTGCCAGACCTAGCTCCTCTCTTGTTGGCCTGGTGATGTGGGACCTGTTTACATCGGTCAGGAAGGCTGTATGCCTCTCTGCTGATGATCACTGATGCCATGGTCTCCGTTCTCAGCCAGAGCTGATCTGCAGTGGCACTCAAGCAAAGCATATGTTGTTCCCAGCAATTGTGTGCACTGAGGATCTCCTCTCGGATCTAACCCTTGCTTAAAAGATGGTGAGCGTTTGAGCTCTCCTTGTGCCCGCCGGCAGGTGAAAGCATCCCTTTGTTTCTGATGGAGCTCTTCATCTCCTCGTTCACTCTTGTGCTGTGAGAGCACTTCTTGTCTGAAGATCAACACTTCTGTGTGCTCTGAAATCTAACTCTTTATGAGGCTTGTTATGAAAATTGATGTATGAAACAAGGAGGTAGAGTGTGGAGTGGAGCGTTCGAGAATTGAGAGGATATGAGCATGAGCACAGCAAGGCAAAGCCAGGCAGGGCTGAGCAGCTTGTGCCTGGGCTCTCCAGGCAGGCAGAGCAGGTCACAAGGTTGGAGTTAAGGATGCTTTGATTCCTTCCACGTGTATGGTGTCATCCCCTATCATCCCTCCTTCCCCTGCCCCATGTCTTAGAATTTTTTGTTAATTTTTTCCGTTTTTTCCTTTTTTTTTTTTTTTTTTTTTTTTTTTTTTTTTTTTTTTTTTTTTTTTTTTTTTTTTTTTTTTTTTTTTTTGAGTAATGGGCCTCAAACAGCATGTGGCACTGCAGTGACAGTCTTGCCAAAGACTGTCTAAACTGAGTTATTGCTTCCAGTATCTCTGTGCATGTGCCCCAGGATAGCAATTGCCTTTTTCTGCAGTGATACTGCAGCACGAACTTTCATCTAGGTCATTATCCACCCTAATGCTCAAGTCTTTCTGCATTACTGCTTTCTAAACAGGCAGTCTCTCACTTCATTCCTGCACTGATTATTATTTCTCCCCAACTGCATTGCCTTACATCTATCTTCAGTGGAATGTCTCACTTACATCACCCCATTTCACGGAGTTTGCCAGACAGCTGCATGTTTTTGAGGCGTTCTTGCTTGCTTCTCCTCCTCTTGGTTTAGCATCATTTACATTTACTGTATGGCATTAGCTTTGTCCTCCTGATGGTTAAATTGGTTGTATAGGAAGGAACAGTGACCCCATGCCTTTTCATGCTGCGCTGCGTACGGTCGCTGTATAATTACAAAGAGTGCACCGTTGCTGGCAATTTTTATCTATTTATTTCATCTGAGCTCTCTTCCTGCTTTTTTTTTGTCCATGCTGCCAAAGGCCTTAGTGCTCTTGCTCTTAGCAGTACGAGGTTTTGTGTCGAGATCTTTATTGCGTTCTCTGGAGACAAATGACTGAGTATTAGTTTTGGACCCTGAACAGCACCAGACCTTCCTGCTGGGAAATTTCCAGAGTAATTCTTGCCTGGGTGAAAAAGTAATGGTGAACTGCAAAGCCAAGATGGAAGTTTGATTCATTTTACAGATCAGCTGTGTGGTATTTATAGTGTCTTTTCCCTTTGAACAATGCAACTTACTTGGAAGGAGAGAGTTCTCAAAATGGTAGGTCACGTTTTTGGGACATATATCCCTGACTAACAACTTGTTCAGTCAGCACAAAAAAAAATCTCTATTTATCTCAGTTTCCACTTCAGATTTATATTTTGGGAAATAAATGTGGATGAAACCCTTTGCTACAAAATCTATATGTAATGCAAGCTGTCAGCATAAAAAAAAAAAAAAAAGGAAAAAACCTGTTTTGTAGATCATAAGCCAAATTAAATATGTTGTTACACAAATAAAAATGAATGCTCGTTTGCTTGGTTCTACTCAGCTTTTAAGTTTAATCCTAAAATAATTTTCGTGGCTCTGGCTGGGATTGCTCTCACATGCTGGAGGCACTAAACCTGGCTACTGATCTGTTTCTGTGTGGAGGGATAGAAATCTCCAGTTATTTCTGCTCGATCCGGGGGAGCATGCTGGTTTATGCCCTTCCAACTTTCCTCCAGGAGATTGTGCAGCTGTAGATGGCGAGGCCTAACTGCAAACTGAGAGGAAGATATCTCACAGTGGGACTAGAGGATTTCTCCTTTCTTTTCTTAAATAGTTCTTTATTGAGCTTTCCACCTTCTGCATTAATTTGAGAGCCTGAACCAAATAACCAGGTAGAGATTGATGTGGCCTCACTTTATTTCCCACAGTCAATAAATTGTTAAATGGGCCAAAGGACACAGGTTAAAAAAATCATTTTGTATAAGGAATGAGGGGCTCTGTCAGCTAATAAAAAATGCCTGTCTCTGAGGACTTTATAATGGGGCAAGTTTGATCTCACGCCATACAGTGGGAACAGCTCTGTTGGCTTCATAAAGTGCCTCGCCATTCTCCATGTGAATGAAATCAGCACCGTGCCCTGCCTTTGGTGATAAACGAGTGCCGGGCTTGCAGCTCCGCGGGTGTTAGAGGCGAGTGAGTTGGAAGGGATGCCTCGGAGTGAGGACTCCATGCAGCATCAGTGCTGAGCTCTTCCCCGGGAGAGATCTGGCCTGCTCTTACGCAAGAATCTCCCGCTGGGGACTCTACATGAGTTTCGCAGAGAAGGCCCTGGTTTGTAGATCTATGCTTGTCTTTACTGATATAACACAAAGGTGGCTTTAGCGGGATGATGACATGAGTAAGTGAAACTGTAGGCTACCCACGGGGAAGCGTGAATGTGGCTGGCAAGATGGCGGCCGCGGTGGACAGAAGTCATGCACAGAGCAGTTCTGCATCGCAAGGTCCTTGCTATGGTTATTTGGTTGAGTCTAGTAATTTTTTCTTATTTTTTATTTTTTTACCCAAGCACTTCTTGTTACGTGACTTAAAGGAATCTATTTGGAAAACCTGGTAAGGCTGTACCATGACAAATGCTGGTAGTGGATACAAGCAAATGATTTTCAGAGCAGAGCTGAAACCGGTGATTTAGCATGAGTTTGTGTGTTTTTGTGAGTGCTGCTGGGTTTAGTGAAATGAAAATAGCATGATTCTGCATTAAACAAGGAACGGAAGGTACAAAATACTCCATTAAGGTCACATTTATTTGCTGTTCAGAGGCTGGTCTTGTAACATTGTGCATGCTGCAGCACCCAGTTATGTGAGGATGAGAGCGAGAGAGGCTCCGCCAGCCACAGCGCTTTCTGTTGTAAAACCCTTAAGGTTTAGGTACTTGCAATAAGACAAGAGGTGAAATAAAGCCCCTTTTTGCCATTGTAAATTCATCATACAAACAAGTCTGCATTATACGTGTGGTTCATCTGTTTCCAAGATAAGCCATGCCTTCAATGAGGAGACCAAGGGGGCCCCTTCCCAGTGTGCTTGTGCCGATGGATTCTGCGCAAGTGCACTGTGCTGCCTCTGGATTCCTGCTTATTCCAAGCTTAACTTCAAGCTTGGCCTTGGGGAAATAGTGCATAGACATTGAAGCTGGCTGTGTGAACGGTCATTTTGCCCTGGTACCTGAGTTTTCATTGCCTTGGTTCACTCTGACCAGGCTACACTGGAGAACTGAGTTTCTGTTTTCTCCCTAATATCTGCTGTGATTCAATCAGCACTGGCTGAGAGAGCATCAGCTCTCTGCGGGGTCAGCCTTACTTATGAACTTCTGCTCTGAAGTTTTATTTCTGTGTTTGCATCATGCTTTGTTATGAATAAAATTCAGAGGTGACATGACCCCTGAAGTACAGCACGGAGAGGCGATGAACATGGATGAGGATTCGTCCTTTTAAGAAAAGGAGATAATGATGGTTAACAGAAGTCTGAGGGAGTGTGAAGGATGCGTAGACCAAGAGTTTTCAAAGCTACAGAGTTTTCAGGTGCTCCCAATTATTTTCCTGTCTGACTATCCAAATCAGATATGTCTAAAAGGAGTCTGATTTTTAGGATGTAATGTGCATTAGTCATCTTTAAGGTATCTCAAATTAGATGCCTAGACTACCAGTCTGTTTGAAAACTTTGTCTGTAAGGTAAATGAGGCTTATTTCTGCATTCAGGGAAGTGTCAGGGAACCATTCAGTGGGATAAAGGTTTTACTCTGGGTTTGGGTCAAACACAGCTGATTTTCATGTGTTTGCAGTTCTCAGTGATGGGGGATGAGTGTTTCTGAAGCTGGGGTCTTCAGACTGTTTCCGTGGCTATCTCCATTGCATGCTGTTTGCAGTGTGACAGGAACAGCAGCCCCTCGGTCCTGGAGGAGGAGTGCAGTTTTCTGGGCTATTTTTTTTTTTTCTGTTCGGCATGTCTGCATTTTCTCCAGGGAAAAGATAACAGACTGGGTTTTTTTTCGTGATGCATTGCTCACAAACTGGTCGATTTGGACATGAGTACCACAGTCTGAGAACCCTTAGTCTAAGAGTATTTCCAAAGTTCTCTGGCAAAAGCTTTGCTGCAGGGCACCGTCCTCCTGGAAAGGGTGATGTTGCAGTTGGTTTAATTTCTGTGTTTTTATCTTAAGATGAAAATTGTTGGCACTACTGTTTATCTGGCTGACTTTGCTTATTCCAGCAGAAGAGCTGCAGGTGATGGCAGTTGACACCAGTGGTCCAAATTCACCAGCGATGTCATATCTTGCACAGCTAATGCCAGTGGAGTGTAAGCCAAGAAAATGCAAAATCAAGCCCTTTCTAATCATCTGACAGCATCTGTCTCTTCCTGGCCTCCCAAGCTTCTTTTTCTGAGTCCCCTTAATGGGGCATCATTAGTGCAACTTGAAGTTTCTTTACTGCCTTGCTAATGAGCTTTGCTCATCTTGCTTATGAAGCCAGGCAGGCTGAAGAGAAGGATCCATGGGAACCCATGACTGAGGAGACTGGTTTGCGGTTCTTTGAGAGAGCATCTGCTTTGCTGGAGAGTAGCTGATAGCTCTGGGCATTGCGCTACACTTGTGTGTCCTTGTTCTGCTTTGGCATAAGGCTTGCTGTGAAGTAGGAGGCTTTCCTGTCACCCTTAAACTCCATCCGTTGTCATTTAAGGAGAAGACTGCACTGAAAATCTGTTTTCTGTTGCTTGTCTACAACAGCTCTAGTGCTGTGGGACTTGCATTGTGTTGATACATTGGAGTAATACAAAATTCCATCGCGCTTAACTTGCTGGCTTTGAACTCAACAGGTTACCAAGGGTTAATGCACCTGCTGACTGGTCTATTCATGTTTGGGATAAGGGCTTTTAATTCTGCTAGTTAGTTTAATCCCCGCAGTTTGACAGTGTTTTCCCTGAACTATTTTTCATCTTCAAATTGCAATCTGCTGGTTAGATCCTATAAAGGCCTGCTGTGCCCTGCATTTACGTTCTTGTTCTTAGGATGTGCGCTGTTACCACATCATCTATCAGACACGTGAACAACAGAGAATGAAAGGTGTGAAAAGTCCCTGTGTTGTTTTTAGGAACAGACGTGTGGATTGTGCTCATACAGGAATGAAGGGGCTGCCTGGGTGACTGTCATCTGGGAAAGGGATATCCAGCTCTTGGCAGATGTCGCATCCGGGTGTCTGTTATTTCGCTTGGTTGCGAGAAACTTGTGATTTTTTACTCTCGTATTTCATTAATGGAAAGCTGTGAAAATTGCATGCGTGTTTACAGGAGAATGGGTTTTGTCTTTTATCTGATAATCAGAAGAAATCTCTGCAGCATAATCAAAGGAAGAATTCTCATTCAGAATATAATTTGTTGATGCTGTCTGACCACCATATGTTGTTTTACCTTTCATCCTTCTTTGGCAAGATATAAAATAATACGCAAAATGTGGGAATCCGCGGCTGAGGAGTCTATTTAAAAATAATGCACTATCAAAATGGATTAGCTGTGCCTGAAATATTTCTAGATTTATTTGCTGTCAAAGGTTGGTGAAATATTTAAGGTAAATAGCCTAGTTTTGTTTAGGAAACTGTCTATGAAAGAACCTAGGGAGATGAATTAACCATTATTTATTTTAATTGTACAAAAAGATTTTAATTGCTTTATATTATACATTTATTTCCTATAACTTTTTTTTCTCCTCTCTTTTTCCTTTCTGGCCCATTTGGCAATGTTTATTCTAAGAAATTGCCAGGAAGCCTGAACTCTTCTCAGCAGAGCCTGTGTTACAGTGCGTAGCATTGCAGTGTCTCCAGTTTACTTGCTTCTCTTTAGCACAGTCCAATTAAAAATACAGTAAATGCACCTAAATAAAGACACTGCCTTTTTTCAGTGAGGCTTGCTTGAAGCTTTAGGCTTGCAGATGGTTGTCTTGGCTCACTGATTTCTTAAACTCCATTTAAGAGATGATTCAAAAGTCCTTCAGGTAATGTTTCTGTGCCTCTCCTCCTTTTAAAATGCAGTATTGTGCAGTCTTCAAGAAAATAATTATTTTCTTAATTTTGAAAAGTTTCCTTTCTACAGGCATTGATTTGATACAGAACTAATTGCTAGCATTCCTTATGATTTAGTGCTTTTTTGCTACACACTAACAAGATTAATTTTTAACCCCCCTGCTTTAACTCTTTTTATAGTGTGATACTGTTCCAGGTTCCAATAGTTGTCTCTTCTCTCGAAAGGCCGGCTTGTTTTCCAGCAGTAGCACCAGGTTGAACTACGTAAGTTAAGAAGTGTGTCCACATTAGGGACTAGGACTAAAACTGATTCAACTGCAAGCGTGGTCCACAGTGGCAAGTCACCAAACTTGCAATGGGCAATGTGTGTACCTTTTGACTTTGTACCGTTTTAATCAAAACAGCTGACAACAGATTTGTGTGCCACTCTGGTCTTCAAAGAAGGCTTAAAAGAATATGAATTTGGCGCACCATCTAGTTAATCTCCCATCATAACTAATGATTTCGCCATTCAGGCATAAAGTATCGACCTTAAGGATTTTTCTTATATAGCTGATGGCTTGATATCTTTTAAACACTAATGCCGAGGGTATAATCTCTCTGAATAGTATAATAGCTTTACATTTAAGGTAGATTGGGGATAAAATTTTGTGTTTTCATGTGAACTATGAATACCAGTAAGGTATTCAGGCAGGAATTACCTTATCGTACCTTTGAGGGCACTTATCAAATAATTTTTATTGGAAAGTTAATACGTTGAGACAGAAGGGAAAGCTGATCAGAATGCTAAGGCATAGCCCAGCATTGCATCGCTTTTGCTGTCTGCAGATATGCGGCACGGGTTGATTCATTTAGCACATCATCTAAAATCATGTAGCGTTCAGTACCGATTAAAATTATATGAAATTGTGTGTAAGAGATTTCTCCGTGTTAGCTTTGAAAGATCCTCTGTTCCTTGCAGAAGCAGTTCTGATAGGCACAGCACAACTCCACTGACTGCAGGTGTTACGCTTCACAGACACCAATACTGCACCAGCAGCCAGAGGAGTTGCTCAGGATTTAATTTCACGCTTGTGTATCTGAGTGTAAGATTGGTCCCTTTCTCTCTTAATCGTCTATCTGCAAGTCTCAGACCATATATTCCCATATTTGTTACTCCTCTGCCATCAGCACTGGTGTGATGTGTCAAGTGAAACCTTGCAGGGCAAAGGCTGCTGCTGTCCCTCCTCTTCCTCTCTACCTCCTGCTCTGTGTGTGTGCCTATATTCCACCCCACCCCTCTACTTTGGCCGCTCCATTTTGAGCCTTCCTGGAGCATGTTCCTGCCCCTCCTATTGTCCCGACTTCCATTTCCCCAGCTTTTCCAGGGTTCCCAGAAGAGAGGAGCCTCCCCGTGTTTGCTCTCTGCTGGACCAGCCCGTCTAATTGCTGGCTTTTCTCCAGCTTCCAGTTCTGCAGGAGTGGAGCAGGAAAGCACTTGGCTGCTTTCTGCTCTTGAGCTGTTAACTGTCTCCCAGCTGAAGAAGGCTTGTGGAAACCTCTAGCAATTGGTGCTAATAAAACTTTGCTTTCGTAAATATTTTCTTCGAAACTTGTTTGGATGTTAGAAAGACTGGAAGATGTCAGTTGAGTTTGAGTCACTTAATATAGCTTCTGAAACTGGAATTGGACCATTTCACAAAGATGAATAAATGTACTTTAATGGCTGGAGCTGAAGAAAATATTTTATCTGTATATATTTTCAGTGAAAGAAGCAGATTGAACAACACTGAGATGCCTGCTAAATTTTCATTGGTGGTCTCAAGCTCTTTTTGTCAGAAGGTACATCCCCAGCCTTCCCCAAAATCTGCAGAAAGTAACAATTCTGCCTGAAACATAAAATGGTTTTGATATATGAAACACTTTTTTTTTTTTTTTGAAATAACTTGACTTGAATGCTTTGACTATTCCAAACTTCTATCTGAAAAGCCACTGTATGCTTTGTTCTGTACCTTACACCTCTTCAGTGTGAGAGAGCCCATTGACTGCAGTTGACACCAGGCAACAAAAGCACCATGAGATTGAGTCTGTGGTTTCCTGATGACTTTACCAGTATAAGATGCTGCCAACAATAGCTATTTGTTCCCACGGTGTGCTGTTGTAGTGTTTGTGTGGCCCCATGCAGAAATGCATGGCTGTACAGTGAACGGGCTGGAGGACGGAGCCAGCTTACAGAAGAAGGTGGTGTCATGATTTTTGATAGAGACGGACCACTACCTTTCCACTTCACAGCATGGCCAGAGTTCTTGACTCATCATCCTTTTCCCAGTGTTCCTGCAGCTATCCAGTGAACGTATATCTTCTCTAAATTGCTAATCACTGCTGAATTACTGGACGTTTGTAAGGGGACTGTAGACTTCAATGTTGGGCTGGCTAACAGTGATGCAGGATTTTATTTAGAACAGGATTTTCCAATTTGGTTTTTTTTTCAGTCTTACAGAAGGTATTTAGCGGTATGACCAGCAAGAACCCACAGTTCTCTTGACAAATACTTGAGCTCCTCTCTTCAGTTATAACATCCTTTTTGGTGGAAATAGATTTGTGTACAGCGTGGCTCTTCACCATTTATGAGCATAGATAAATGTACAAATCTAGTGTCTATGCAGAAAACTAAAACTGCATATTTTCACAAGAATATCAGGTTTTTAATTGCATAAATAAGATGCTGACTGAAGCAAATGTTCAATTTCACATTAAAGTTAAGCATTCATAAAGGCTTGGATTTGCATAATTTAATTTTCTGCACAGAGGATACTGAAAATCAGTGGTATGATTCATAGCCATACCATGGTTGCCGTGGTTTGTTTTTTTTTTTTTTTTTGACGGTTCAAGCTAGCAGTACAAAGGCTTTTACAACTTCAGATGTTTTCCACTGAGTCAGAGCCTTTTCACCTTCAACAAATACAGATTATTTAGACATAGTTTCTTTCTTCTGGTGGTAAGGCACTCAGAAGGGCTCACTGAGCAGATACGTGCAGGAGTACCTTATTCCTTGGACGAGGTAGGGTGAAATCTTTTTCTACATGCAGGAATCAGTTTTTCTGGGCAACAAAAAAAACCTGGCAACTATTTGCGGCCTCTATGTAGAGGATGCTCAGAAGAAAGCTGCTGTTTCATTTAGTAATAAGGAGGGACTTCAGGTGTGTTTCTCAGCGTGTGATTTTTAAGTGAATACTTGGGCCATTTACTTCTGATAGCCTTTCCAGCCATCCATGTACGTTGTTTATATATTCTCTTCCTTGGGATTTTCATGGTCTCTGATGTTAGCTAATTTTTTTGGGGGGGGAATGGGGGAGTGGTGTCTCTCCATATCCGTTACCTGTTCTTTCCTGTTGAAGTGAGTGGCTCTGAACCAGGTAGATGTATTAGGGTAAACCAGAACAGGAAAATAAAGCATATGATATAGTGTTGTGTACAAATCCTGGTAGCATAATGCATTCCAGCGTTTTCCAGTTCGCAGCCTGGAGTGAATTAGCATGTCGAAAGTTGCCAGGAAGTCTGGAAACCTCATTCAAACCAGAGGCTCCTAATAAATTGCACAATTAGTACCTTCACTTGCACAAGAGAAAATTTGGCTGGGGCAAACCTGTAATGCCTTTCCTGAGATTGCATGACTTTTCCTACCACTACAGGATTCCAAAATCTGCAGAAATCCACGATCCGCGTTGCAGAGTGAAGGCTGTCTGTAGAGTTGGTTTAGCGTACTTGCGCAGCCCTCGGACACAGCGTGCTCTCTGGCACCACAGTACAACGCAGATGTCACCTGGGAGCTTCTCTAACGGGAAGGAAAGCCACTTTGAGATTGATGTTCAGTAAAGACCTCTTACAGTCTTCGTTGCAGCCCAGCTGTAATTGGCCTGGGAAAGAAGATAATACAGTGCTTGGTGACTGCCTACGGGTAGCAGTGCTTTACATGGTTTTCTGAAGTTTGAATTGCCATTATTCAACTAGTGTCTTACTGATCAAATAAGTGGTTTGGGATCGTTTGGACTTAAATACCCATAAAGCCAGGTGGTGCATTTTTGTTCTTCACATTTGGCGTCTGTGGATCTAAGGGCTCTTTGTTTGTGTGCATTTATTGCAGCACAAAACTCTTTGGCTGTGGTGCTCTGAAAAAAGTAGTTGAATTTATTACAGATTTTTTACTGACTTTTGTGAATTCACGCACCTCTAGTTTGATTCAGTCAGATGCATAGAAACAATAAACACGATTTGCACATAAAAAAACCAAACAACCCACTTCATCTTGGAAGCTGTGCATTCCTTTACAAGAATATAAATATATTGTTTGGGGGATAAAAGAAAAATCCTAGGATGCAATATAAGATGCATCCTTTTCTGCTTTGTTGGTGAGTTTAATTCCTTCTAGCTTGTGAAGTTTTACAAGGATTTCTTTGTTATTGGCGTCTCCCTTTCATGTCGTAAGGCACTGGTATTGCACACTGGGTATTTGTCTGACATACACAACTTTCCGCTGGGTTGAAGGCAGTGCTGCCCGTCGCCCTTGCTTGAGTGAATCGCACAAGGCAACGTTACTCCAGCCTTGCTCGTACTGAGACCCAGCGCGCTGTGGGCTCAGGTCTGCAGGCTGTGCGTGGAGGAGATTAATTTGGTCCTGAGTAAAACTGTTCTGCATGGGATTTTCAGATGTGGTTTAAAATAGATGCAGTTATTATGACTAAGATAAGACTGCATCAGCGTGTTCCACATGCTTGCATCAGTATTCTTTTAAAGATCTTGATGCTTTGTATTTTGAATTGCAAGTATTAGTTTGGTAGTCACTAGCAAAATAAAGTCCTTTGGGTCTAGACAGTGAAACTTTGGTCATACATCATGACTCATACTTGCTTACTGGTGTATATCAGAATTTCCTTATGGAGTCGTGCAGGCATGTGCCAGATTAGATTAACGACATCAGTGAATCCTGGCTTCTGTGAATCATTTTGGATGGTGGGTTTTCATGGGTGAGGAACATGCCTGTTAATTTTTTTTTTTTTAAGCGATGCCAAATCTGAGGTCTCAGCTCAGCAAAGATTGAACCTCACTGCGTAAACTCCAGGGAGTAAGTACCACTTTCCTAATGATTCCTGCTTCTTCTCTTCCCAGCTCTGACCGAAGGTTATGTTGGCTCTCTGCATGAAAACAGACATGGTAGTTCTGTGCAGATACGAAGGCGAAAGGCTTCGGGGGATCCTTACTGGGCATACTCGGGTGAGTTGACTTCTTCAGAGGACTGGAAGATGGAATATCTCCGAGATCAAATTGTTTACTTGTTTGGTTTTTTTTTTTGTTGCTACTATGCTCAGAAATAGTTTAAATAAGTTTTACAGTGTATTTTCTTCTTCTGACTTCCTTGCAAACTCTTGCTACACACATTCTTTCCTTTCTTGCAGTTCTGCCGTTTACCTGCGGAGTTTCCCTTATTACTCTGCTTCTTCTCCCAATCTTCTTTTAGTTTATTAATACACCCTTCAAAAGGCACACTCCCACAAACTTTTCTGTGGTTTCCCTATCCAGAGAAATCCCAAGCTCACCATTTGCTTACCCTGTTGAACCTTCCAGGAAGACTGTAAGCATCCGTATATACATCCAGATTTAAAAAAAAACCAAAAAACAAAATAACAACAGAACCCTAGAAATGTTATAATTATTTATTTGTGCGCTTGTATTTTTACGGTAGTGTATAATGACGACAATGAGACCTGTCACTGCAGCATCACACCAGGATGTGTGATGCTGAGAAGGTAGGATTTTGGAAGGGTATTTTATGGTTTGTCCTACTGCTCTTATAAGTCTTACAGAAAACCTGATGTGTCTGCACATCTCTGAAATGCCACGAATCAAAATATACTTCAGAATAATGTCTTTGATGTATGGTTTG
>WHYT01017844.1:73547-136596 GCA_009806455.1 Tetrax tetrax
CCCCCCCCCCCCCCCCAAAAAAAAAAAAAAAAACCCAAACAACAAAAAAACCAAAAAACCCGAACAACTTGAACCCATGTTAATGGGTATGTTGACTCTATGGAAAAATGGCTAATATCTAGAAAGTTTTTATGAGGATTTCAAGCATCATAATGAACTTGTGCATGCTTTTCTGGAAGATCTGAGATGCATTTCAAACATTTGGTGCTCGACCAAGAGGAATGTTGTGCAAGCCTAGTTTTCACTGAAGGAAAAATATTATTTTGTAAGAAGTCTGAATACTGATAGCGGATAAACAGGCAAATGCTAATTTTGACTGCCAACTCCTCTCTTTTATACACACCATAAATTTCATTGGAAATGAGTGATTATAGGTAAGCTTAGAGGTTTTTTTTTCCATTAATACACAAAATACCAGATGTCACAAGTTTTCTCTATTAAATCTCAAAATGCAAGCTAACTCATTTGCAAATGAGGTCATGCAAGTGAAATAAATCTAAACATTTTAGTAATGTAGGACAAATGACCGCTCTTTGTTAAACTTTGAGATTATTATCAGATAGACAAATATTGCCACAAGATATTGTGGCATATTGTAGCTTAAAATAACTTTTTTTCATAAAGACTAGAAATAAACAAATAGAGGAAAGATTTGTATGTTGGAATGAATGGCCTATTCCTATCTGCTGTCTTCTGTAAAATATTACGAGTTAAGTGCTACTTGGCAGGTTTATTTTGTTTCTATTACTGAAAAATGTGTTTGGAAGTGTGCAGGTAGTTAAATGAAAATGTTTTAAAAAGGTAAAGCTAGTGGAATTATTCTGTTGTCATATGTGTCAAAAGTCTTTACTTGAGTTACTGGCCTTTTTTTCTTTTTTTAACCAGTCTTAGTTTTCTTTTTTTTTAAAAAAGGGGGGCTGGGAGGGACCCTGAGCAAACAAAAACCCCCCCGAAACCCCGAACCAACCAACCAACCAAAGCAACAAAAACCCACAAACCAACCGTACACCATCTTAATGCAGTTTTCCTAATTCTATTTTTGTGATGGTGTTTTTCTTCTTTTATGAGTAATATCACTTGTTCACCCCTCCAAAAAAGCTTTTAGCACCCACGAATCCTTTTAGATTTATGTCAAAATAAAATTGATAATCCTGATATGTAATTACACCTTACCTTTTTGGGTTTTGCATCCTTTTGTCTATTGATAAATCTCCTACTTCTGTGAGGAAAATAGCCAACCTGTTTTCAGAGAACAGATAGGGACTTCTCAGTTGTCAATCACATACCATTCTAGTTTATTATTGCTATCTAATGAGAACTTTTTTGTCACTATTGCTGATAAAAGGAGTAAATTAGGAGCTGGAAAAGATGGAAATCATGTATTTACCAGCATTTGTCAAGAAACCAGAAGAGGATGTAATATTGTTTTCTCAGGATGCTTTGTCAGGTTACTGTTTGAACAGAGTGACTTGAAATGCCATTCCAGGGGATTGTGGTCAGGTATTCCAGCTGCAGATTGTGGACCTTCACCAAAGGTCTTGTGACATGAAATACAGATGTGAGCAAAGAGCCTAGGTACTGCGTGTCCCGGCTGAATGGATTGTGCGTATACTGCACCTGAGCAAGCCCATCCTGGACGTGGATGGAGATCTGGTGTCCTCCTGAGTCACATTGTGGTCTCTGCCTGCAAGGAGGAGCATCTCTGTCTCACCAAGCCCCACAGTGAGTGCCCAGGGATCTTCACGAGAGCAGGAGGGGCAGCGCCACATGTGAAGTGTGAATGCTGAGGCAATGATTTGGGTTTTGTCTGAGACAGAAAAGGCAAAGGCAAGTAGAAACTTGGGAAAGTCATGGTTATTCCTAAAGGAATTTTCCAGGGTTGATGCTGTGTCCTGCAGGAATCTCAGTATTGCCAGCATCTCCCTGAGACAGGGAGGAAATTAAGATGAGCAACTAGGTGGAAAAAGGAATCCGTGCTCTATTAGAAGTTGGATGCTTCTACAGGCTGCTGCTTTGTCACTGCTTTTTATATGCGAGAGTTTCTCTCTCTTACCTCCCCTCACTTGGTTCCTCCAACTCCATGCGGGATTTTCAGCCAGTTCAGCCTCTCTTGTCTGATGTCTTTTGCCCCTGTTTGCTCACTGAGGGGGCCAGAGGTAATGAAAATACCTAGCTTCTGCATTTAGGTTGAAGATGGGAATAAATGGTGGGTGGCAGAGCCCAGATGCCAGACAGATGTTTGTTTCTAGCCGAGCACAGCGAGGAGGATGATCATGTTATCTGTTTCTTTCTCCTTGCTTTTCCGTTCCCCAGAATGTTTCCCAGGACCCCTGAGCAGGGCTTGGCTAAGCAGTTTATGTACTAACAATGTGTGTCCTGCGGGAAGGGTTTTGGACATGACTAGGAAGTTTACATCAAATGAGCCTACAGAGAGTGGAAATTTTACTTTGCAGTAAACAATTAGTCTGTGTCAATGGTTTCCAAGCTTGTTCACAGACATTAGCTGCTAGGCTACTTCCCTTCCCTGTCCTCAAATGGTTAGGCCTGTTCCCCTCTGGTTACTTGTACAACGTCTGCTGGCCCAGCCCCAGCAATTATGGGCAGAGAAGAAAGTTATGCTCAGCTATGCGCTGGTGAATTTGAAGTTTCTTCTAAGGGAATTTGCCAACTGGAGTAAAAAAAAGCCAGGACAGCTTCTGCCAGCCGTCAGTGGACAGCTGTCTGTTGAACCCCAATGTTGACCAGCGTGCCTGTGTCTCTGCTGGCCCTGTGTTAGGCTGACCTAAGGCTTTGTATTGATCTCAGTTGAGCTGTACCAATTTATAGCAGCAGAGGCTTCTCTGAGTTTGTGGCTGTGCCTGCCTGCTTGCAGAGCTTTTGTATTTTTGGGCTTAAGTGTTCTGTAATAAATCCTGGAGTGGAGAGGTCTGGAAGCAGCCAGCCAGTTGTGGTTTCCCTGCCTGGGGTTGGAAAAAGGGCACAGCCATATTGCAGAAAGCCCTCAAGTCTTTATCTTCCACAGGATGTATCTGTCCTATACTGTGCTCTTGCAGTAATTCCTCTGTAGCCTGTAGGAAACACTTCTGCTGTTCAGTGCTCTTGTGGAGGGTGAATGGTCCAGGAGCTGGTTTAAACTCTGGAGATCAGGAACTTCCCTGGTTTCATGAGCTATCTGTGACATTGCCATGTACTGCCTGGTAATACTGCTCCTCTCAGGCACAAGAGTTTAGAGAGGATAAACTTCAGTTATTGATCAGGAGTCAGACAGCCCTTGGGTCTGTGACAGTTGTGTAAGGCACTGTAAACCTAAATGTCCCTGCGACGGGACCCCGTGAGCTTCAGAGCCCTGTGCTCACGCTGCGCGTGCCCTGGGCAAAGCCGCAGAGCCTGTACCACTGAGCTCTCGCTTCACTGTCCGATTGTAAAAGAAAGGATTTTTAAGTTTTATAAAATAAGCCCTCTGCAGACACAGTTCTGGCTGTAACATTTATTCCAGTTCAGAAATAAAGCTCATAAAAATAAAGACTAGATAATTAAATGAAAAAAGCCCATTTTAAATGGGTTCTGTCAGAAAGACAGAAGGAAACACAATCAGCCTTTGAGAAGAAACTTCGTTAAGCCTGTGCTAGCAGCTCTAAACCAAATTCAGAAGTGAGCAAACACTGAAAACAGAAGACTAACTTGTCTTTAAATAGGAACTGCAAGACTGAACAGAGACTGAGACCTCCTAGATGTTCTTTTTAGGATTTTTCAGGGAGCTCAAACTACATTTCCAGGGGGATTTCTCAGTGCATGTGTATTTGTGTATGTTTTGGCAAAGTATTTATTCCATGATCGTGTCTTGCAGTTTGCCAGAGACTTCCTAAATTGCAACTGGCCACATTACTTGCAGCGTAACAGGAATGTGGAATAGGTGCAGCACAGTCAAAGCAAGAAGTAGGTGTGGATCCTCAATGTGCTTCCCTGTAGTCTTGTCTCTTCACAATAATATTTTCTGTTAGGCTAGCCGCTGAATGGACAAGTCTGAAATTATTTTTAGCAGATCCTTATAATTGCCACAGAACTCAGTATGTTTCTAATAGCCGTAATGGTGACACATAGCAGTTTGGGTACCTTGTCATCAGTGTGGAAATATTTTTGTAAATATAGGAGCTCTTTTGAAAACAAAAACCAAAGAAAAACCTAAAACAGCAAAAAACCACCAACCTGAAAATAAATCATACAGAGATATGCAATTGAAATATCTACCAGATCCAGGGTTTTCTGACTGGCAGTCCCTGGTGTAATGTGTGCTACTTCACAGAGCGTAATATGCCAGACGTTTAAAGATGCCTCTCAATGTTAAGTGTTGCATCTGTCAGCGCTGCAAACACTTTGGTGACCTGAGCAGACCCTGTTTTGTCTTGCAGTAGCCCAAAAAATGGTTAGTGAGAGGGTCAGGACTTTAGGAGGAGATAACAGTATAAGATGCTGACACAGATGCTTGTAGCTTAGGTGACAGTAGCTCTGAAGGGCCTGTACCTACTCATATCTATTTTTCTGCAAAACCGTTATGTAAAATGAATGTCACAATCATTGCATGAGATTGTGGAAAACCAGAAGTAGCTATGGGGAAATATTGCTCTTTACTTGGTTGTTCAAATTGGGAAACTCCCCTTGGAGTCTTCAGATACAAGATGATACGTCTAATTATTCCCAGTATTAACATGTATGATCAATGGGTATGGAATGGGAGGCTGCACTGGCGTGGGGCAAGAAGTTGTAGGCGATGATGCCTTTGTCACTGGAGTTTCCCAGTTGAGTTGTGGTGCTGATGCTGGCAGGGCTGGGTACCCTGCTCTCTTGATGGCTGTTTTGCTGATCAGCTTCAGTGTTGCAAGCTGACTCATTCAAGGAATACTTTAAGTAATCAAAACCATTTGGGCTTCTCGAAGAACAAAAAGGCAGACACTGGCCAAGAACATGTATGTTTTCTTTTTACTTCTTTATTTAACTCCTTGTAAAGAGATCCCTATGTAGAAAATGCATACAGTCATTTTTTTCAGTTTAATCTTATGGTGTATTCAAGGCATCTCTTTCCTCTTTGTACCTTTCATCTCTCATTTTCTGTGTGAAATTATTAGCACTACTTATGATGCTTCTGTTCTTTATGCATGTCCCTACTGATGTTTTTTTCTGTATAAAATGTTGGATCCTTTCTCTCCAAGATTCTGTGCAACTACCATGAACGTTAATAGAAGTTAATAGAAGAAAAATAGGCTTCACAAGAGTAGGGATGACCCTGGGAGCGGGGAAAAGTGTCCATTAAGAATAGGAACTGTGGCCACACTGTCATGCTGGTGGACACTATCAGCGTGTGAATGCTTTGTCCTACAACACTTACGCAGTTATTGCTGTCCTTTAAGAATCTATTATTTAAAATATAACCGGTAGTGAATATAAGAATTGAGTGTTCTTCTCAAAAGCAATTGCTGGCATTAAAACAGGAAAGATCAGTAAAGGTTATTTCCTGAAAGAATAGCAAACGGTGTTAACTGTGATGAAATGTACCTCGGTGATGTCCTTTGTAAATGTGTGAATTTCTCTCCCTTTGCTTAGATTGTTCTCATTAAATAAGCTACTAATGTGAATTGGACAGGAAATAATCAGCACATAGTAAGGAAAGCATCAAGACTTATTGAACTGAGAGGTAACTAATGGCCTATTTGCCATGGTCAGTATTTCACTCTTTCTGTCCCTCAGAATAATAAATCTTGATATTGACCAAAACTCTGGCATACTGTGTGCACAGTTATCGTTCCACTCTGAGTACTTGTCTCTGTTAAATGTAAGGTGGTAAAAATGAGCAGGTTCTGGCTTTCTCCCTTCCTCCATCTTTTAAGCTGATGTCGTGGTTTAACCCCAGCCAGCAACTAAGCCCCACACAGCCACTCACTCACTCCCTGCCCGATGGGATCGGGGACAGAATTGGAAGAGTAAAAGTGAGAAAACTCCTGGATTGAGATAAAGGCAGTTTAGTAAGTAAAACAAAAGCTGTGCACACAAGCAAAGCAAACCAAGGAATACATTCACTGCTTTCCATAGGCAGGTGTTCAGCCATCTCCAGGAAAGCAGGGCTCCATCACCTGTAACAGTTACTTGGGAAGACAAAATGCCATTATTCCAAACGTCTCCCCTTCCTCCTTCTTCCTTCAGCTTTATATGCCAAGCATGATGCCATATGCTATGGAATATCCCCTTGGTCAGTCAGGGTCAGCTGTCCTGGCTGTGTCCCCTCCAACTCCTTGTGCACCCCCAGCCCACTCGCTGGTGGGGTGGGGTGAGAGGCAGAGATGGCTTTGGCTCTGTGTGAGCCCTGCTCAGCTGTAACTAACACATCCCTGTGTTAGTTACAAAACTGTTAGTTATTAACACTGTTTTGAGCAGAAATATAAATCATAGCACTATATCAACTACTAGGAAGAAAATTAACTCTATCCCAGTCAAAACCAGCACAGCTGAGTTTGTAAAGAGGAACTAGGCTGAGAGAACTAGGAGAAATGTTCCCATTAATATCTGATCTGATCAGTAAACTGAGCTTTGAATATTTTATTTGCATTCATCAGAGATGAATTGTAGTCTTCACTGAACCCTGCTAAAACCAGCTGTGATTCATTTGTTTCCATGTGCAATTTTAGAGTAACAGTTGTTCCAGAAATCAATGTTACACTCTTTCATAAGAGAAACATGGAAAACCATAGCTTGAGAGTTTGCTGTTTCTGTCTAAGCATGAACCCTGATTTTTAATGTGCACAGCCAAAGTGAGCGGTATACTGCTGTGTGTTTTCTCAAATAAACTGGAAATATAATCTCCTTATTTTGATGGTTTGTATTCTGACGGTACTGGGTCACGAGTCGTCATGTCCATGAGCTGGGCACTGTACAAATGTGCACTAGACACATACTTGTCTGCAGAATCTGTATCAAAGTGTGTGCTTACCAGGAGGATGTCAAGGAGAATGCTTTTTGTCTTTGGCTGTTCTGTGTTGTGAAGTAACAAATAGGAAATACCATCTTTTGTTTTTGTTATGAGAATGAAGTAGTAACTTTTCAAGTTCCTATCCCTGAGGACAGGATATATCTTCCTAACTATAAGCTAGTGTGAATAAGGAATTCACCATCACACGTTTTTTTGTTGAGTATTTAGCATTAGCAGTCCTCTAAGGAGAGCCAGCCTTGCCAGAAGCAGTCCGAGGAGTCTGTATCATTTTTACTAAGCCATATTGCTGGGGAACACAGCTCTGATTGAGAGTCTTGTCATTTACTTTGTTTGTCTGTTGGCAAGTTTCTAAATAATCTGCTAAGAAAACCTCAGATAGTAATTTAGTTTCTACTTAGACACAGACACGATTTCCTTATTGAATACTATTAATACTGTTTTCTCTCGCTTCTTACCGCTTTTTCTTTTCTGCCACACATAGTTTATTCCAAGTACTGTCACGGTCAATCCTGGTATCCAGTCGGTAATGAAATGGTTGCTTGAGTTTTTAAATGTTGGACATGGTTATGGTGAAATTGCCTTTTTCCTTTTTTTGGCAGAGTTCTTTCTGGAAGATAATCGTTTTTCATGACCTACATACATTAAAACAAATGTCTCGGTTTTTTGAATGCTCTGAATTTTTTCTTTACTATTTTTGAGTAGATAGGCCATTGGCAGATGAATAGCTTTGAGAAGCTTAAATATAAGAGGTGCAAAGAACCAGGCGTTCCCTCAACTTTCATCTTTTCATGAAGTTTTTCCCTACCACAGCGTAAAAGTATAAAATAACTACAGCAGATGCTAGATGAAATCTTCAGAGCTTCAGACATAGTTGTTCCAATACTACATCAAAGTATTTTTACTTTGCACTGTTGCAATCACAGCTCTGGCTATCTATGCTGAAATGAGGAAGCACAGAGAGCTGCCTTTGCTGGGGAGGAGGGACCCCTCACTCCTTCAGACATGTACTCAGCTTTTTGTTGGATTTTCTTTCAACGTGAACACTGGGATGTTTGTAGAAAACCTCTGGAATGGCACCAGCCATTGCACTGCTTCATAATAAGCAGTGTGCTGGAGTGCAGCAAAAATTGGTCAATTTAGCTGATTTCTAAGCCTTAAAATAGGAAATAGTATAAAATATTTCAAGCTCTTGAGACTTAAAAACATGTAAAACGTCTATATTTTAAACATACAAAAGAAAGATGGAGTATTTGGGTAGCAGCTGTGATACAAGCTCAGCAAATGGACTGGAGAATACACAGAAGGTTGGAGTCTCCTATTGCCTTGAGGTTCTTGAATGATTGCAGTAATAGGTTGAACTTCCAATCTTGATTTCATATGTAACTGAACGCATATAGGAGAATAACCATGGGGAAAAAAGTATGTGAACAGCAGGATACTGCAGTGAGAAACAAAGCAAGCAGGGAAGCTCTGAATAGCCTTGTAGTGTGCGGATTTAAAAAAAGAAAAAAAAAGTAACTTGGCACAAATATTATTGCAATAGTCCAAGCATGAAATAATCAAGGAATGAATCAGAATTCTACTTGTGGGATAAAAGTGGAGTCTTTGTATGAAAGGGCTGAGTAAGGCCAGCACTGCAGTAGATGTGGAATTATTTCTATTATTTTTGTAATGTCAGATGGCTTCTTTGTGTCATTCCAGTCGCTGTTCAGAAGATAATCTTTTCAGTATCTTTGCCCCGGGAATTGCCCCATCTCTCCCCTTTCTCAGAAAGTGTTTCCATCTTGCAGAATGTGGCATCAAAGACTTGCAGTTTTTAATCAATCCGATCCCTGGAAAAAGCAGCCGCTGCCTGCACGAGGAGCACGTCTGCCCCACTGGGCTCCTTGTGAAGGGGAGTGGAAGCGGAGGTGCGGTAGCTGCTGGCAGGGCATTCCCACCCGGCGCCTTGTCGGCTGCTGGTGGGGCAGTATCTGCCATAGGAGGGCAGAGGTGGTGTGCATCTCTTCTGTTTTGAACATCACATGCCTGTTAGAGAAAGGCAGAATTAGAGAGAGTCTCTTCTCTCTATGTTCTGAGGTGTCCTTTGGTACTGCAGTATGAGCGCATCGGAGCTGAGGGAGTTGTAATTCTTGTGGGGTTTCTGGGGTAGGTGTGTTTACGTGGTGGGAACTGAAGGACAGGGCAGTTTAACTTCTTTGCTATACCCCGTGTGGCGTACAGCAGAGATGGAAATTCAGCCCGGGTCCCAGTGCTATGTGCGGTTTCTTAGGCCACACATCCAACCTTATAAAATGCTGATTGAAGAGGTCTTGGTTGCCTTAGAGACTGCTGCTTCTTGGGGAAGACCATGTCAGTAGCACAGGTGTTGTGAAGCTCCTGAGCTAACAGGAGGCCTTCCTGGAGGTGGTCCAGCCATGGAGTTAGCTCTTCCTTCAGCAGCAAACTGAACCTCTCCTTATGCCGGCTGCTTTGTTGAAGCTCTTGTTCTGTTTGGTGCTCCCAGTTTTTTCCAGTGGGGCTGGGACAGTGTTTGGCCTGAGTAAGAAGACATTCTTTTCCTGTTCAGTACACTGAACATTTGGCTCTAAATTACAAAGTTTTTGATTAAAGACTGCATATGCCCAAAGAGTTGGATGGGCATACTTTTAACTATCAAATTAAATAAATATGAAATCCTGCAATGGAGTGCAGAGCTGTGCATATAAATTACATCTTTAAACAGCACTTGAGTGATTTTCTGGAGATGTTTTTAACTCTCCTCTGAACTCTTAAGGGTCATCTCTGTAGCCTTCCTAACTGAGGGGGGCTGTTGGCACTGGCATGACTTATTGAAGAGGTATGTTATTCTGCAGTATAAAAGTAATGTCAAGCCTTACTGAGAGCCTGAGCATCAAGCTTCTGTTTTTTGTAGAGCTGGGAAAGCAAGTGGGTTTAATTCAATTGAACCTTAAATTAATGTTTCCTAAGTATGTGTTCCCACCCACTCATATCTCTTAACACTGCCCAGTTGTGAGGTGACTGGGACTGTGGGTTGGTAATGTTTTCAGGACAGTTAGTGAGGTAACTGGTATAATTAATGAAGAATTAGGAGCCTTATGTCACTGTTGCAGAGATGAAGATTGCAACTTGAGCTGACATAGTAAGGACTGGTGGGCATTGCTGACTCATGGAATCCTTGAGGTTGAACACTCAGGAGAGTGAGATACCTTTTGAGATGTTTACCTGCTGTAAAAAAGCTTAAGTGAACTGATTTGACCAGCAAGCAACTCTTCCACCAAAGGAGTCTTTGCTGCCACGAGTATTAGGCTTTCTGCCTTTCTCCATCGCAAAGAAAATCATGCCTGTTTTCTTCTGAACTGTGCTGCTGAGTTTCACCTGAGCCAGTCTGTTCTACCTGTGGCCAAAGTAAACCCTTCCTCCCCCACACTTCTTTTCGAATGCAGTATTACTTCATGCACGTTTGCTCCACACCACCACAGGATTACAGCCTCACAGGCATGTGTGCCATACACACCTGTCCTAGCATAGCTGCTGTACGGTAAGGCCGCGTTGTGAGCCCACTTGTGAAGACCAGGGGGGCACAGAGCGGCTGGGTGCTGTGTCTCAGCTTACCCAAGTGTGGCTGAGCAGAGGTCTGTGATGCTGGCCCGTACTGCTTTTTTTACCTTGCTGTAATTAGAGCATTCAGGCCAACATCGAAGTTGTCCAGCTGCCAGAAAGCTCAGGAGGAGCTGTTTCACATGGGGTTCTTTATTTCTGACTCACTTCCGAGACTTTCTCAACTGTCTTAGTCTATAAATTTCCTCGGAAACGAACAAAAGAGGAAATGTCCCTGCGATTGAATGCCTGAAGGTGATCAGTATTGGCATGTGGACTGCAGTTTCTGTTGCTTTTTTGATGTGGAATACTGAAACAAATGTCTCCAGTCTCCTTTTCAACTTGCCTGTAATACATTCAGAGTTGAGGAGATGAAGATCCCTTAAATGTTGATCGTGTACTTTTGCACTGTTCTGGGTGAGGACCTCCCAGGACTCCTTTGCTGTATTTCACATCATCTGGTCCTTGAGCGCTGGGGTCAGTCCCACGTGCCACGCTGCTGTATGAACAATCTGGTAAGTGGATGCACTCAGAACGAAGAATTGAATGCTATGTGATTTGTTTTGTGTTTGTGTGAATATATTTCTCGAGTACGGAAGTAAGATTTACCCTGAGGTAGCGATGGCAGTGAAGTCATGGAAAGTTTAGATCACTTCACGTTTAGTTTTACATGCTGTCTTTTGCTCCCGAGGTGTGGCTCGGGCTGCTGCTGAAGCCTTCGCCCCTTGGGGTATGAAAAGCCACTTTACGTGCCAGATGCTACTCTGCTCCTAACCAGAGATGACGTGAACTTTTCAGATAGATTCCAACTTGGAAGCTTCTGTGGCGCTTCAGATCATGCTTTTAATTTATATTTCTGTTGCCGGAGACTTGATATTGAGACACTTATCTGCATGATACAGTATTACCATATGCTGATCTCTGAGGGAGGGGATTTACTATGTGAAGATAAGTTTGTAGAGAGAATTGGATGTGACTTTTTGTAAAGAAGAGTTCAGTGTATGTAGTTCAGTTACTGTTTATATTGCACAAGGGCTCCCCAGATATCTGCAGAACTTAATTGCTCTCATTGTAAACTCAGAAAAGTTACCTCTACCTAAAGTTTGTACGAGCTATCTGAGAAATGGCTTGGTGTTAAATGCATGAATGGCTGAAGCAGAGTGTAATGAGGTGAAGACTGTGAGATGGAGAAGGTACTGAGAGCCTTCCCCTTCTCTGCCGTTAAAAAAAAAATGGGAACTGTGTACCTCTATGAGCAGCTAAGTGCTTTATATTCCTGTGAAAAGTCTCCAACACCTAATAAGCTTTGAGCTTCTTTTGTGGCCTTCAGTAGTGATCCCTCCTGCTGTTCCTCATGTTGACGCTTGCGTTTCACACAACTGATGCCTATGCTGTGTCTGTGAGACCACCCGCTTCTCTCCGATTTGGTGAGTGTTAGCCAGAGGGTTAGAAAAAGGTGGGGGAAGGAAGGGGAATTGATAGACCAGATGCACGTAGAAGGCTCAGATGCGTAAGCCTGTTTCCTTAGGAAACTAGGCTAATCCATTACAGGCCCTTCTTCAAAACTGCAAGCTCTCCTGAGTAGCATTTCAGAGTATGTGCCAGTTGGGTCCTGCTTCTGTGAGGAAGTCCCTGCAGTTTCAGCAGATGGGTTATTAAGGCTGGAGAATGTCTGGATAGTTCAAGCGATCAAAAATATTAGTGACAATTCTATCCCGTTGTGCTAAGTGAAGTAGAACTGTTCAGAGGACACAGTACAAGTACCTGCAACTTTTCTGTTTGAGGCCGTCCATGGCTTGGTCTATGTGCCAGTGAAGGTCGTCTGCACAGAAGCCCTTGGAAGAGTGCATGGTGGACAGCCATCTCTTTGACACCGAGAGAAGACCTTAAATTAGGGAAGGTGGTTGTGTTGTGATGCCTGGACATGCGATTCAACGTTGCATCTTATGATTTCTGTATGAACTGGAGTGCAGAGTATGGTAAACATTTTCAACTTTTATCTATTGGAAACTGTAATAAAAAGTAACTGCTGGGAAAGTAGTTTTGCTGAGTTATGCTATTTTTGAAAATGCGTAATACTCCATAGGCTTTTAAGTGATAGTGGGCATATTTAACATTCTTTGATGTTAATTTCCTGGCATATGGACATCTCAACTTATTAAAATAAATAAGTACTTTCAAATTTAATGAAATGATGGAGGAAATGGCCTTTTTTCACATTCACGTCCGCTTCACTGGATAATTTAATGTTTTAAAATGTAAGTTCATATTAAAGTTTAAAATTCAAGTATTGGTTTTTGAAATTCTGTAATAAAAAGGTTTTGCTGTAGGAGAGATGTATGAATTAGTGCGCATGATAACACGATTAACAAAGTCTAGCTGGTGATTCTTTCTGTACAAAATGCTGGCTGTAAATCCTCCTACTAGGACCTACGGTGCAGGTCTGGTGGTAGGATCTTCTGGAACCAATAACTGTTCCTTTCCTGGGGCAATACTGTGTAGCCTGTCAGACTTGCCAATTGCCTGTGTTCCAAAGTGAAGGTCCATCTGTGGAAAAGGTCTCCTTCATCGTTCACCTTTTCTTCCCGCCGTGCCTCACACCCCCCGACCCCTGTTTCTTTGAACTTACACTGTAAGCTCCTTGGGGCAGAGACAGTAATTTGTTGATGTTGGCTAGCAACGAGATCTTTATATCTTCTTTTATATTAATCTGTATGTTTGCTTCCAAGGTTTTTGCATCTCGGGTGGGATTTAGTTATAGTCTTAGGTGTTATTGTGTTATTAGTAAGTATAGGAGATGCACTTTGGTCCTCTCTTCTGGGCTGAGGGAGGGTAAGAATTCCCTGGAGGAAAAGGAATGCTCAATTTAATTGACTGGACATAAATATTTGAGTCTTAAATATTTAATGGAAATCATTGTGTTTCAATGTAGGGATGTACAGATGATGGAACTTTGCGCTGTGTCTTGCATTTCTTGGGAGACTGCTTATGTGCTGTTTTGAAGCCAAGGATGGCTTTATTTCATTTCAAGGCAGACTGGAAACTGAAGAACTTATTTTCAGGGAAAAAAATGGCAAGGGACCCGAATGAAAAACCTACTCAGCTGAAGCAGAGGTGGCAAAGTTCACTGTGATTATATTGATTTTAAATTACTGTGTAAAGCTGGGGCTAGCCTATGTCTAGTTCTGCTCATGATGAGGAGAAGAAAGGAAGAAGGCGTGAATACTCCTCTCTCCTCTGCTCCCAAATACTTTACCAGTGTGAAAACAGAAAGCAGTCTCATCCTCCTGACGTTCCCAACATGCAAAGGCAAGGGCATTCTGGCATCCTCGGTGGAGCTGAAAGGGGATAAGAGGCACAGTGAGACTGAAATGGGTTTTTTCCCTCAGCAGCCTGCCCCTGCCCACTGGCTGTCTGAACCGGAGAAGCATGCGGTGCCCCGTTCGGTGTGTAACAGATGCCTCCAGTCTGTGCGTGCCCCTGGCTCTACCAGAGATGACATTAATAGGAAACAGAGCATGTCTGATTTTGATGCATTTTTTGGCGAAAAGTACTCCAACTGCCTATATCACAAATTGTAACTAAGCTAGAATTAATAGCAATTAACAACACCAACATTCATTTACTGGAAGTTTTACAGAAAAGTCATTACTGTTTAACTTTATGTAGGTTGCATTCGTTTCACTGTCAAAGAGAAAATTATTCAGTCAATAAGAGTTAATGTTGTATTTTAGCCCAGTCTTATCTATTTTAGTATCTAGTGTGCCTTTTGGGAACAAGAGCTAAGAGCAAATAAAGCTAATTGCGACAGAAATTTGATATGTTATTGTAATGAAACTCTTAGTTGCTGCATGACTGAAAGAGCTCAGAAAAATGTCTTGTACCTGCACTAAATCCAGCCAAGTTGTGATGGGAGATGTTGTGTCTCCTTGTTTGGTGTGATGGAGCGAGCACCTGAGGCGCTTGGGCAGGGAAAGATGACTTTCTGTTTCTTCCCCATGGTTTTTCAGCAGTCTGACATAGCGTGCATGCATGGGCCTATGCCAAGCAGAGATGCAGCCTCCAAGGGAGACTTTATTACTACAGTCCTAGATGATTAATTTTGTATCAAATTGTATGGGCCTGATTAGCCCAGAACACAGCAATAATGCTGTTTTAAAGATCTGTAGTGCATCCGTTACTTCTGTTTCCAGTGAGCTTCGTCAGAAGGGAGATACTTGTTTCTTGCCATCAAATCTTCAGGTAGAGTCTGGGCCATAAAAGCCACACTGAGCTCCTTGCGGCTTGTGCATTTGTTATGTTTAACTTTGACTTCACTGATGAAGTGTCTAAGATATCCTTACCTTGTAGCACTTTCGTAAGTCAAGAGATTATTCCCTTCTCTCACTAGTAAGGAGGAAGAGAAAGCCATTATCTGTCTGGAGCAATGCAGAAGACTGAGAAAGCTGAGACCAGAATCAAAATCGGGGTTTGTAGATGTGCTTCATCCCTTTCAAGATGCAGGCTACTTCTGTCTGATGCACCCAGGGCGGCAGGTGCTTTGTGTGTTTTCTGACCGGTGAGGCTCCAGCCAGCTGGAGGAGCCGTTATTCACGCAGCGTGGCATTTATTGAAGCTGCGGAGCGGGTAGGAGGATGCTGCCTGCCTGTTGGTGTTGGATCTGTGGAAGCGATGAGATTTGGAGTGGTTCTGCAGGCAGGGCAGCACTGTTTTTACCTTCACAACTCTTCTTAGCTTTTTTAATAAGATGCTGCAATAGCTTTGGGATGTGCTTGGATTTTTTTATTTTTAATTATAAGCTCCAAAATCTTTGTAGCTCTTTTGTAGAAGTGCAGGTTAGAATAATCTATCCATCTTTTGCAAATTACCAAATTTTAATACCTTTATCTAAAAGCATTTTTTTGTGCTCTGCTTGGCTCTGAGAAACCCTCTGTTTGTTAAATCACTCTTGAGGTTTTGCATAATTCAAGTCTTTAAAAAAATCTCAGTCTTCCTATTGTCCCTGGAAAAGCCTTGTGCCCTTATCAATGTCCTCTGGCTTGTCTGGGGAAAGCAAATACAGCCCCTCATGCCAATGGCCATGCACGGACACTGTCTCACATTATTTCTGTAGGACTTCTGTGACCCCTTGCAGTGGAGTGTTTGCATGAATAAATAACGTGATCCTGTGCTGCTGGCTGAGCTTACCTGTACGGGGAGAGCAGCGATGGTGTGAAGCAGGGAGCACCCATTCAGAAACTTCTGAAAAAAAAGCATGTTCAGCATGTCCGAAAGAGGGGAAAAAAGGGGGTGTGGGAATCCTTTCTCTGTGCAATGTGTGCAGTCCAAGCGTCACCTGTGCAGCCCCATTAGAAAGCCCCTGTCCTAATCGGAGCTTTCATATCTGGCGGAAAGACAGGTCAGACTTCTGTGGGCCTTCTGGGCCTTATTGATGGATTTTGAGATGGGGGTGCTTGGCAGTATCGGCTGAGGTGACCTCTGTTTCCCAGCACCTGACAGTTCTGCTTTCTGCTTCTTTTCAGCTTAGGTCAGAGTTTAGTGAGAGGTGATAGACCTGGGTCTCATTAGCTGTTCTGGTCAATCCTCTGTTTCTGTGCCTCCCCATATCCATATTCTTCCTTGAATATCCATAACAAAGTGGAGATCTTCAACTAGCTACATTGGTCAGTCTCTCCTGCAAACACTTTTTTGAATAATTGTGCCCTTTCTCCCCAAGGCTCACTTTCACAAAAGGATATATTGCTGACTTCTTAGACACTATATCCCGTTATCTTGATGCAAAGACACTGTCTCCCTAAATGAAGAGCAAATTATTTTTAATCAATGAAACTATAAATACCATTTCTGTGTGCTTTTAAACCCAAGTACTGGAAACAATCTGACAGTGTTCTGCCAGCCAGTGCCGCCGAGATGTTTCTCAAGCGATCTGTGTTCCTGGAGGCAGATAGGGAAAGCTTACTTCTTAAACAAAATCCGTCTCAAATAGTCAGATTTTGGCTGACTGGTAGCCTATATTTATGGCAGCCACCTGTTCTGACTGCTTCCTGATGTGATTTAAACCTGTGCAGTCTGCCAATGTATGCTGATCGAGATTGTTTTCCGGTAGGCTGGGCTGAGGAACCATGTCGATGTGAGCTCTAGTATTTCACTCCCTCCGCTGCATGGAGGTGGGCAAAAACCCAAAGCCCTGGCTCGAAACTCCACGTGGTTCATGTGAAACTATTAGACTGTAGACTTAAATGACACACAGATTGAACTGTCAGAAACTGGGTCCATCTTCACTTACGAAAAGGACAGATAACGGAAGAAGCATCTTCTGCAGGCAACTTCTATAAGCGGGACTTTATTACATATAGACCTCCAGGACAATTAGACAAGGATTTTGATTTATGAGATAACGGTTACCTTCAAAATACTGAAGAGAGGATTCAGGAGAAGGTTACTGTTAGATTAATTAGTGTTGACAGAATTGACACAGGTGTCATATAACATTGCCACAGTGGATGGAAGTCACCGGAGAGACAGTGGAAACACGTTTGTTCAGTTTTGTGCTCACCTTCTCTCTTTTCTTGTTGTACAGGTGACTCATGAACAAACCTTTATGAATGTGAAATGAGGTCTTCTATGTTTAATGCTCTGATCAAGAACTAAATATTGAAATTCTTACATGGGAAATGCATTATAAATTAATTTAAATGAAGTTCCTCGTTTGATAGTCAGTTTCTGTCCTAATATTCAGTGATTCCTGTTGTTTGGTGGTTGGTTTTTTTTTTACTGAATATGGGTATTAAAGTAAAGCCAGTTGATGGGAAAGAGGAATATGTATTCCACAGCACAAAAATTGATTGAGAGTTTTGTCTTTAATGGCTTAAAAAGGCACTTTCAAGACCTTACAGTATAAATAAATTCTGCAGACCTAAAGCTTTTTTGCTCATTTAATCCAAAATGATACCAGTGTCTCCTACAGAAATTGATAATACAGGGAAAGTGTAGGACTTCATTTTCAGGGAGATGAATTTGGATGAATAAATGCTACTGGAAGGGAGAATTCAGGAGAAATCTTAATAGAAATCTCCAATTAGTTGAATGGCTGGTTATCTGTGACAAGATGTGATATTTACTAGACACTGGAAGCTGCATGAGCACTTAGAAAGGAAAAGGTAAAATAAGATTAAAGTTTGTGTACTGTGTGTCATAAAATGTGGGCAATCTTTGCAAGGCTTTGTGGCTTAAATAAGTTTCTGAGAAAATATTGGGAGAAAGGTATTAGTGGAGCCTAATAGTATGAAAATGACAGTGTTTGGGTAGCTTGTTAAAATCTTTGTTCAACAGCCGTTTTATTACACTTGGCTCTAAGTTGCTAAGCAAGGCTGACAGAATTGGGATCTTATATTTTTGTTAGTAAAGGTGGCTCTATGAAAGTAAGGAGGAAGAAAATCTATCCCTTCCAGTGCACAAATAAAAACAAATAGAAACAAACTGAAAGCTACATGGTGAATGTTATGAAGTGTGACCACTAAATGCCTTTGTTCAGATACTTCCAACTTAAAAAAAAAAAAAAAAGGAAAGAAAAAAAAGAAATCCCACAGGAAGTAATTTTGTGAAAATTACAAGTTCTGTTCTTAGTCCCAGATATGGTCTGAATCTGAATCTTGTCTTGTGTTGGTTAGTCATAGGTCTGAGGATCAGGCGAAATGACATTAGCTCATTTTAATTGCAGAAGGACTTTTATAATATAAAATGTTTGTACATGGCTAAAAATGTAAAAGAAAAAAACAAGATAGCTCTTGAAACTGAGTGCCACATGTGAAATATGGTTCTTTATCCATCACTGACAGTTTTCCAGGTAGTCTGCAAAACATCTGTCAGTCCTCAAGCAGTGACATTTCCTCCTGTTCATATTGTAGTGCAAGGTTAATTTGGGGGTTCATCGCCTCTTCTGAAGCCAGTTAATATCTGACAGAAGCACATGCTTGGGTGTAGCTGGTACCCCTGCTTTTGCATCTTGGGTTTTATTTTTAGTAGGAGATGGAGACCTGTGCTATTTTATGTTGTACTATCTTGATGTCAATGTTTTCACTAGATGAGAGTAGAGGACATCCAGACTTTTAAAGTGCCCTGGCACAGCCAGGAACTGAAGAGGCAAAGGAGTGTTTCATACAAGTCAATGAAATTTTGTAAGGCTAGAGGCTTGAGACAAAGGGCCGCTGAAACAAAACTGGGGGATGGAAGTAAACCAGAGCTGTATTTTTTTTTTTTTTTTTACTGTATTTGGCTGATTTCACCACCAAATTGTAAATGTTCCTACTTCACATAGCAGCTGAGAAGCGTCCTGGGAGATTGTCCTGCAAAGGTCTTAAGTGTATGCTGTCTATATCATTGCATCTGCTGTACAAACCCAGAGAGGGAGGGGAAAGGGATGAGACAGAGTGAGAGAGAGATATATACACACACATTTATATGTATGTGGTTTGTTGGTTTTTTTTTTTTTTTTTTTTTTTACCCCCTTCCTTGTCTGGGAGAGTCAGAGAAGAAAATAAGAGGCTGTTGGCTTGGTGGCCAATGAGTAATCATCACCTGTTGCTCCTGCAAGAGCCGAACAGGGGATTAGCATTCTCTGCGCTCCCCCTGCTACTCCTGCCCTCAATCTGAATTTTTTTCAAACCCTGTTTGTGATGAAAATGCAAGAGTCTGGCATGAATGAACACTGATATAGATCTGTCTAAGCTCCTTTCTCACTTCAAACTCAGTGATAGTTAAGACAGGATTATAAAGAAGCAAGGAAATTCAGCTCAGAAGTCTTGAAATCAAAGCAGCTCAGTAAAACTAAGGTATTCTCAAATCTTTTTGCTAATTAACACTGGGCTGTGACAGCGGAGTCTCTTTTCCCTCATAAAAATTCTAACTTGTGCTTATTCGGGTGGGTGGATTTAAGTAGGGGGAACCTATAAGACTTCCTTTTGATTAGCTTTCCCCAGGCGTTACGTCAGATCAAGCAATGCTTGACAGTTGGATTTTTATCACTTCAAAGAAGAAAATATTTAGCATGATACAGAGATTAGATGCCCATGCTGATGCTGTTAACTGCGCTGAGGACACCTTTTTTTTCAGCCAAATACGTATATCAGGGGAGATGTTTCTTGCTGCAGAACAGAAGCATTTAAATTTGAAAAAAATTCAATGGATTTTGGTTCAAATCCTGCTTATATGGAATAAATTTGTGAGCTCAAATTTTGCAGTCACCTACACAATAGTGACATTTAATTCATATCAATAATTCTGAAGAACTATTCATGTGAATTACACTGCATATATGCTTTTAATAATATCAGGGCACTGGCATCCAACTGTGCATTAAATAAATAAGAATGCTGTTGTAATCCTCTTCAAGGTTGTTTAAAAATTATTGATTCAACCCAAGTAACATCATTACCAATACAGTAGGTGTTTTTACAGTGAACCTTTTCAATTTCAAAATTCAATTAAACACTGCATGGCATAATTAATTTTTTACTGTATTCCTTCCAGGGAGAGAAATAATTGGCTGCTCTTACAGAATGCAGTTGCTTTAAAGAAAAAAACAAAATCAGATTACAGTATTTTCCAACCTAGGATCCTCTGAGAGTAATGATGCTGTGATATACAGAGTTCACTCCATGCTCAGCTGAAATTTGGTCAGCCAGCCCTACAGTGAAATGAAACAACGGTTTAACAGCACTTAAGAACAGCACCAAACAGATCAGTACGTGAAGTGAAGAATATTAAACTTCACTAAAAGTTTTAGGCGGACAGAATGTCATTACTAAAATTGAAATTGTCAGGCTCCTGGGATTAATATCCCTGTACTTACAAAAATTGCTGTAACGTCAATGACCACAAGTAGTCACGACCTCGGTTCTATTTGGAGAGCTTTTAAAGGTCTGCTACTGACCTTAAAAACCCAATTTCCAACGTTTTAGATAAGCCTATTATTGCAAAGAGAGGAACACAGAAAGATCCATACTGGAGCAATGATTAGGTGCTTTAGTTCAAGGTTACATCTCTAGCCGTGGCCAGTGGTTTGTGCTTGTGAATTTTTTATTAAATAAAAGTAATGCTACCTGACTGCAGGCTTCCAGTCGCCTCTGTGTACTGCTACTTTGTGCGGTGGTAAGGCTGCCAGCGGAGTCAGAGTTTGCAGAGAGAAGGAGCTGTTGCCATGGGAATTTTGAAAGCCGTCGTTGTTTCACCCTTTGCTAGCAATTGTGGAGAAACGTGACTCGCTGGAGCAAATTCTTCCCGAGGTGTAACTCCGCTATGCCGCTCCAAGATGCCCAGCGGATACGGAGACTGGGATGGCTGAAGGGGTGGACAAGAAGAGGGAGGCTTGCTTGTCCCCTGCCCAAATTGCTAGCAGAGTTTGCTGGTAACCAGGCTGATTTGGAAAGTCATGACAACTGGGGTTATTAGGGCATCTTATTCTTTTCCCAGGGCTTGTGCTTCTCCAGCAGTCTCCAGGAGGAGGTTTTCAAAGGAGTTCTCTATTCCTATAGAAAAAGGTTGTGAAAATGAAAAACTCTTTTGTAAAGGTCAGCCTGAGCAGGGTGCTGAATTGACATTTATGCCTTTCAGAAGTTCCTCTGAGTTGTTGCTTTGTTCTGCGTGATGGAGACACTTACTTACAGGGCACTCAGTAATTTTGTTTTATTGCTTTGTGTACTTGTCTCCTTTTTTTTTTTTTTTTTTTTTTTATATTATTATAGCACCTGTTTGATACCTCTCTGGGCAATATTGTTTTAGTCTGTGGTTCAAATCCAGATTTTCCTGGCAAAATTTTCCTTCAGTCTGACACTTCACAAGCTTTTCCCAAGCCGGAGATGAATGAATACCCTTGGAAAGTCTGCTAAGATTCTTTAGCTTGCTATTTTCTGTGCTCTCTAAGAATTTAATCCAATAACTGTTTCTAGTGGCTGTGTCAGGCTTTTGGATCAGACTCAAAGCATGCCAAAAAAAAAAGAAAAGTTAAGATGTTTATGAGAAACATTCTTCCTTGGCAGCAGAATATTGCAGCTGAGTTTGGGTCTATCCCCCTAATTTCTTGTGTGTCCTTGTGCTCAGAAGACCTAGAAAGAGAATACTGCTTTTTCTTCCTTGCCTGTCACCTCTAGTCTCCTAAGTAGGTAATGGTTTGGCTTCAAATTGTTCCTTCCTCTGCGCTCCCACTTTTCACTTCTTTATTTTCCCATTCTACTCACTGGCATAGTGGAGTGATACATGGAAGTGATTCCCCAGTTATTTTTATTTAAACTCTGAAAACTTGCAGATCTTGATGAACCTATGTCATTAGATTGCAAATGGACATTGTCACAAGGCTGTTTGTTAGATGTCTGATACCTGGCTGTTGTCGCATTTTCTGTGACTTCCTGGCTGGATGGAAGTTTTGGGCTTGCTGTCAACCCATCCTACATCTGAATATGGAAACCAAGAGAAATTTGAATCTGTTTCTTCATTCTGCTGCCTGTTTCTTGATTTACAGAGTACTTGTGAGCAATGAAACAAAGTGGGTGAGGAGCCTTATCTTACATTAATCTGTGAAAAAAAGGTGGAGAGCTCTGCTTGTGAGAACATCTGCTGGGATATCCACCTTCAGACCACACGCATGTCAGTGAAGAAATCAGTGCCCAATCTGCTAATTTTGTTCATGTACTTCCTACTTGCCCATTTACTTTCCCTCAAGCGAGGGGTGGCTTCTTCACTGAGGGCTGTTTTTTCTCAGTTATCAGAGCACAAAATAAAGCAGCTGTTTATACTGATGTCTTTCATACTGTAAGGATCATTTAGTATGCAGGAGACCGAAAACTTCACATGCCCCACAAGAAATCATGTGAGTCTAATGATGCCATTTAACAGGCAGTGTTTTTCTTGGAATAAATTAAGACCCCTTAGAAAAAGGTTATAAAAATTGTAAAAAGCTCTGTTGTCTGAGGAGGATGCTGAAAGAAAAAGGAGTGGGTTGAGGAAGATAGTTTTGTGGTTTTAAGAGCTGATAAATCTTCAGCTGAGCAAGAAATTTATGTTGCCATACACTGAAGTTCAAGAGTCACTGTTGTTTTCTGAGTTGAGATGAAGTTCCTGTGCTTATGGAAAGGCATTAAGTAGGAGAATTTATTTTTTAGCCTAGATTCCTGTAATTCTAGGGCATTGACTTTTGACTCTTGAGAGAAGATATTGCAGAGGAGACAGTGTTTCAATTAAAAAAGCTTTTCAGAAAGCAGTTACGAAAAATTCTTATTTCTAATATAGACATGCAACATATATGCTAAACGGGTTGATTAAAATGGCCACCCACCTCAACCGGACAACCAGAGCTCTGTTGTGCCTAGAGCCTGAATTCTTAAAGGAAAATCCCTCTCTTGAGTTGATGTTCTCTGTTTTCGTAATTAAAATAGACTGACATTTCCATTGGCTTTGGTTCCCTTTTCACTGGGCTGTCTAGGATTTCATAACATTTCCCATTGCTGTCGTATGTGGTACCTGAAAATCTCTTTTCTTCTGCTGTTACTCAGAACAAAGTTAGACTGATTGACTGATTTGTTTTTAACAGTAACATCCCAGAATCCCATCGCGTATCTTTCTTGCATCAGTTATTTCTCTGTTAACCAAGGGGTGCTATTTCTCTCAGCATGTCTTCAGAACTTGTAAAAAGGTAATTGTTAACCTAGATGCCAATAGGACTTTAGTGAAGACTTGTTTAGAGCTCAAAGGTTTCAGCGGTAATCAATTCGATAAAATAATGGCTTCTGTTCCCACGTGGATATATTTCTGTCTTTTCAGGCACTGTTTGTTGAATGGAGGGAAATGATCATCGGATCTATGGCCCTTAGTAGAAGGCTGCTGAAAACAAGTGTGGCTTGTTCCATGGAACTTGCATCTTTTGAGTCCTTTTGACACTAGAAGTGAAACAGAAGCAAAAATATTGTGTGATTCTGTCAGTACTGCTCTGATGCTGGACAGTGTTTTATGCCACACCTTCCTAACCAATCCCTTGCATTTTGCATACAATTTAAAAAAACCCCAACCAAACAAACTGAACAACCATAGGCTTTCACTATTTAAACTTTTCATGGATGTAGGTGCTGGCTGTTTTAAGTGTGTTTAAAAACCTGGCAAAAAAAATCTCTCTAATCAGCACCTAAATGTTTGTACAAATCTCCTGCATAGCCCGTTAGGGCTGTGTGTGTGCTGCCGGCAGCCTGCTGTTATTAAACAATTAGCTCCAGTGGCCTTCAGGTAGGAGGGCTTGAAAGCGAAGGGGATGTGTAGCTGTATTTAAGTGCTATATTGGCAGATCCCCCTGTATTAAGTAGTGAAGCTCCTGCTTCTTTCCTCTTTAACTCTTATGTCGCTGACAACCAAGTTGAATGCTTCACTGCTGTGTGTTTGCAAGCAGTGGGTATTGCTCTGAGGGAGCTGTTACATTGGTTTGGAAAAAGTTCCCTTTATCCTTTTCTCTTTGCCTTCCTATTAATCTGATTTATTCTTTTGTTTGGGACTCGCTCCTGAGAACAGGACATGCCGGTACGTTGGAGATTTTTCAGTGAGGAGCAGGGAATGATAATGGTGCCCAGATTTGTGTCTCTGGCAGAACAGCTGAGCTTGCTGTCCTGCTCTCTGAGTAGGGAGAACAGGAACCGATCACACGCTCCTCTCTGCTCGGCTCCTCGGGTCAAACCATGACCACAGGCTACAGAGTTTCCAGATTTCTGATAGCACAAACATATTTTCACAAATTCTGGTAATACATCATAGTATGTTTTGACCTAAACATTGTCAGGAAAACTTACCATCATAGTGTTGATTGCTGTGATGCGATAGAGAAGGGTTTAATAGTTAAAATGAATGAATTTAAAATTGGACAGTTGAAGGTCAGAACCCTATAGTGATAACTCAGCTGATGTAATATTCATACCTTGGCCTAACGTAGTGCTGTATATCAATATGTTGTTCCTGTCTGCCGTAATTATATAGGGTAGAAATGCATTTGTGCGCTGACGAATATCTGAGGGAGAAAGAGTCTGGGTATTATCCAGGCAATGTATAGGAAAATTGAGGCACCTGAAAGAAATCACAGGCTGTGAACCATTATTCTCTTCTGACTAAAGCAAACTATATTGTTTAAGCATTAACCACTGTCAATACTTGCCACAGTAGAATTGCTGGACCATCCTTCAGCTTGTTCTGTGCACCAGATTAATGCCTCATTTTTTTTAAAAAGCACTGAACCAGGAAGGGGGAAAATACCTGATTTGTTTCTAGTGGGCTTAGTTCTCAAATCAGACGTATGTCCTAAGGACTGAAAATTATTGCTGCCTGTCCAAAATGGGTGGACCAAATCAAGCACAGTACACGAGGTATGGATACACTAACACCAGATATTAATAACCTAATACAACATTCCATCTATTCCAGGTCTGAGAAGCAAAAATTAATAAATAAGGCAGAGGTCTGGTTTGTGCTGGTAAGGTTTTCTTGGACACCAGTTCATTGGCTGCTATCTCTGTCTTCTCTGAGCTGTATCACCTGGCTAGGGAAATTTTCAAGGTACAGTACTTGGGGAAAAAACATAAAATTAAAACTTCTCTACAAACTCCACTGGATTGCTTACCAAGTAAACTTAGCAGCTGAATTAATGATAAACACTCAACCTGTAACTGGCTAGATGAACCTTCTGTGTGCATTTACACTACCCTGCTCCAAAAGGAACACTTTCTCCTTTGCTCTGTATCACAAGCAAAGGCCTGAACTGCGGAGTTGAAATCTTGAGAGAGGAGCTGTAGTGGTTCGCTGAGCTGGATGTGGTGGGATCAGGGTTTGGTGTCCCCTTCTTGGTATGCTTCTAAATATTGAGGACAATAGATGAACTTATGTTGGGGGATTTTGTTGTGTTGGCTTTTTGGGGTAATTTTTGTTTGTGGGTGGGGTTTTTTTTTTTGTTTGTTTGTTTGGTTGGTTGGTTGGTTTTTTTTTTTAATCTTTGGGAATTTGACAGTGAGCTTGGGAGGTCTTGAGGCTCCTTGAAAATCTCATGTCTCTATCGTTCCCACAGATATATTGCAAACCACATTAATGTGGTCATTGCCAGACTAAAAACATGACACCTCTCTACTATCTTGACAGAAGAGGGTAGTCTGTAAGAGCGAATCCACTGCCTAAGTAGAAGATGATTTATTTTTTTCTGGCTTTCAAAAGAGCACTTTATACAGGAACATATGGTAGAGGATCTTCTGCAAAGGAGGAGAAGCACTTATATGCAAAATGAGAGCTGAAAAAAAGAAAATCTTCAAACTTGTTAGACAAACCAATTTATAAATACAAGTGTTCTTCCTCTGTGCCTGTTAACAGATTTCTCAAGAGTCAAGAAAATTAATCAAAAGTAAGCTTCCTTAAGAGGATATCTAAATAGATATCGATTCTTTTTTAATGCACTTTGTATTTTGCACAGTTTTGTAGTTTATAAGCACTTTTAGCTCCTGAAATGGGGGAAAATGCATTGTGATATTTGACAGGTGGTTGCAATAATGATCAAATGCCTGTCACTTGTAATTGTGCAGCAGTAAGGGGTTGGGGGGAGTTTTTATGCTTTCTTGCAATTACTGAGACTAGTATGGAATTGCATTATTTGCATGAATATGTTGAAAAAATTATTTTAAGGTCCTATATTTTGTATACACCAAGGGGAAGATGGTGTTTTCTTTTCAAAAAGCATAGTGTCAGCTACTTTAAAAACAACATTTGAAATTATAATAATCTCTAGGGGTTTATCTTCTAGATTTTTATGAACAGACCTCTTTCTTAAAAAGCTATTTTCTTGTACAGCAAAGACAGAATTCAAATAAAAACAAGAAGAACAGATTTTTAAAATACCATTTTCAGATTCTATTGACCAGTAAAGATGAAAAAAAATGAGAAGCTTTGCCCCAGATGCCCTGGTTTGCCACCTTAGCCTGCCCATGACATACACACATGCTCCAAACCACGGAAAAGCTGTGTATGTGATTTTGGATGGCTTGTTGGCCTTGGTGGAGGCCTAGACATAAGGGGTTGTCATCTTCCTGTTTGTTCATTTGGTCTGGGCTTAGGCATGTTGTATAAATAACTAAACATGCGAGGTTTGCTGTACCCATGGCAAAGAGAAAAGATGGGTCTCAATAACTGGCAGATGTATGCCCTGTGACAACAGCAGATGCTATTTCCAGGCCAACAGGGAAAAGTTCACTGAAAGTAAGAAACCCTTAGAATAAGAAAATTCCTTCTCTCTTTTACCGTGAGAAATGACAGTTCAAGGTCCAGCCTCCAATGGGATCTGCCTGATCTGGCCATGTTGCATGGAGATCAATAGTGTCCTGTCCTTGACTTCTCCATTCTCACTTAGTCTGTAAACAAAATTGCTCTGTAATTGTAGCATAGGGACAAAACCGATGTGTGGTTGGAAGCCAGGCCTTTGGTGTGACCAGCCTGGTGACACCAACGCCTCTCTGATGGTCCAGTGAGGATCCCCACAGTGATGGAGATGTATTGTCTCAGTGGTAGAGGATCGTGTCCCACTCGTCATTGCAGTCTTTGCATCCCAGATGCCGTTCGCATCCCCGTAGTGGAGGCTGAGCGTACCACCTCTGTCAAGGGGCTGTCCGCAGTTGGTGGGGCAGCTGTGAACTCCTGCGGGCTGACATTGTGAATGAACGAGTAAAAACATCGCGTGTGGTTGATGCTTTTTGTCTCTATCGTCAACACAGGGAAAATAAATAAATAAACAGCCCAGTACCCAACCTTGTGAATTTCTTGTTGGCAGTTTCAGTAGCGAGAGTATAGCAAAGTGGTAGATAATACTTTAAGTTCCTAATGGGTTTTTTAGAGTTGTAGGTTTTTGGGTTTTTTTAAACACAAGCTGAAAAGTCACTGCTGTAAATGTATTTGAGAGTCATGAGAGATAATAGATAATTTTCTTTCACATAAAGCTTTAATGTTTTCTTTTTCCTTAAGTAAATAACACCTTGCTGAGCCATATTTAAGTCTGCCAATTTCTCCCTAGTAAGAAGACTGCAAAGGTGTTAATTACAGTGAGCAAACCAGTTATTAATGGTATTTTTACATTCTTGTAATCTGTTGGTGGCTAAAGGGGGATGGGGGAAGGGATGTTTCAGTTGTAATAGATTCCTTTTTACCAGCAGAAAAAGGATAGCAAGAACAGGGAGAGTTTTAAATTTTTCTGTAAGGGTTAAGGGAACTGGCATTCGTGCATGGATGGCTGGTTGATAGAAGTTCTGAAGAGTTGCCTTTACTGCCTTTCACTTAACTGATCCGTGAACTAAAGTGTCCCCAAGTAGGATATGACACAACAACCTGTGACTTGCTCATTAAAGGCTCATATTAAGGCCTGACTGGGAACTCTCTAATGCCAGATCACTGAGACCATGGACCGGAACAGCGCCTTTAGAGCTCCTATGATCCTTAATGCTAATGCCTCAGTATCTGGCTCATGGGCAGAATATCCAACGTCGCTTGCCTGTGGGACTGTTAAAGACTGTTCTCAGAGTCCCCTTAAGATGGAGATGATTGATACAATGTGCTTAAAGTGGTTACTGTTCTTCGTGCCAATAATCTTCATCAGGTGGCAGTAGAGCCATGAGTTGATAGACATTATTGTAGCATAGCAATGCTATATATGTTATTATAATCTCCTAACAGTGCAGTATGGCCAGGAGGTCTCTGCAAGACTTATCTGTATGTTTACTTCATATTGCTGCTACATAAAACCGTGGTGTGCCCGTATCTTGAGTGCTCTGTGCAGTTCTGCTCTTCGCACCTCAAGAAAGGTGCAGTACTAACTAAAGGGGCAGACCTGTGAACAAGAGCTAATGGGACTTGGCAGATGCACCTTTTACCATTACCGGTCCAATATGCTGTCCTGCGCTTCCTAAATAGCCCCTTCAGTTGCCGCTGCTGGTGAGAGAGCAGTGGGCTGGCTGGGCATCGCTCTGGCCTGCCAGGACCTCTCCTCTGTCCGAAGAGCCCACCAAAGGGTGTCGTGCTAGATCCCAGTCACAGTAAAACTTGACCAAAGCCAAATGAGAAGAATCAGCAGGGAGTAACTTATGTTTGAACATTAGGCTGCTTTGATGATCTATTTCATCTCAGTATTTTTGAAGATATAGTTGTATGGTCAGCAAATGTGTCTGGCAATGGCAGTTCATGCTGACAGAGCATAGAATACAGGCTGGTTTTACTGATGGGCCTTTTTCTGTGGGCATGCAACAGAACTTGAGTACAATCAGTTATTCAGCTCAGAACAAAGATATATGGCACTGTCTTAATAGAAAATGTTTTTGTGTGCAGATCTGTTTTAAGGGATTCTATTGTGTTATGGAAAGTTTAAATATGAATAGAGTATAGATAGTGGGTTTTGAGGGGGGATTGCTTGGTTTTTTGGGGTGTGGGGTTTTTTTTTTTTTATTTTGTTTTTGTTTTTTAAACGGCATAACAGCATGGACTGTAGTATTTATGTGTTAGCAGGAGCAAGGACAATCATCTATGTGCAAATGTAAAGCTGCATTCCTATCCTATCTATACTGTTGGTGTGTGTAAACTGGCCTGTGTATGTATAAGAAAAAAACTCTAAAAATTGCTTCATATTCAAGAACTCCTCAGGCCACAGTTAGGCACTAGTAGTGAATTAACAGCTAAGCTAAAAATTGTTGTTGCAAAGTGATTACTGAGATTCTTGAGCCTGGCTTGGGGTAGGTCCTGATGGAGTGAGCAGTGTTTGGGGCAGCAGTGGACACAGGCAGTGATGCTACTTAGGCTCAAACCCCGAAAGGATATGGACATGTCTGTAAACTGTGAGGACTGATGCCAATACTGGTAGAAAGTTTGATAGATGGAAAGTAATTTGGGGATTTAAAATATGTATCAAAAAGGATTTTGAAGACTGTGGTCTTCAGTCTTGATTTCCTGGTTTGAATGAGAAACATAATGAAGATGTATGTTGTAATTCAGTATTAGATGAAATTGTGTTGGTTCAGGATCAGTGTTAGCCATTTGCTTCTCTTCATCTTCCAACCCCTCCCCCCATTCCCCTAGTCCCTCCAAGTTTTCAAACGTTTTCTCAGCATGTTGTATTTTTTTCACACTTTGAGTGTTTTCTTGTTTGGGTCTGTCTGTATGGGTTAGGCACATGTAGTGTTTATTCCTGGGCTGCTGTTATGGCATGGTCACTCTTTTTCATTCCTCTTATTTTCTTAAAGGTAGTTATTACTTTGACAGTTATTGTTTGGTTTTAGTTGGTTAGAGGTTGTTTAGCTCTAGCTCTTCCTCAGAGACTGTGGGTCAAACCTTTAGCTAGGTAAAATCAATGTAATCAATAGACCACTGCTGATACACATCAGCACAGATGAACCCTTGCGTAACATCAGCTCAGCAGAATCCTACTCAAATCTTTGCTTTATTTCCCAGTTCAGCTTTTGGAAGGCATTTATGGTCACAAAACACTTGTTTTCTTTCTGCAAACCCTGTGGTTTTCAAAGGATAGAGCAAACAGAACTCAATTAAGAATGATAGCTTCCCATTAGGCATGTCAGAAATGTACCCTTTTTTTTTCTGTACAAATAAATTGAAGCTTGGAATATTTTAGAGCAAGAATTGTGATCTTTTCCCCAATGACTGAATAGTTCACAAGTCCCATATTCCAGGCGTTAGCCATTTGCCATTTCATGACACTCTTTCAGACAACAATAGTAGCTGTTTATGTGGAGTATAATTAGGAAAATATCTGATGCTTTTTTGCCTTTGCATTGGCAATAAATCCCACATGCATGTGTGGGAACAAGGAGAGCAACAGTACTTGGCCAGCCAATTTCTCAGAACATCAACCAGCAAATGTTCCTTCTGCAACTGGTGTTCCACCCACCACGATTTAAAACCACTGATTTAAATATCTCACCCAGCTACCAGTAAAGAGGCAGCAAGAAAGCTGCCCGTGGAGCCCAGCAGTTGGTGACTTTCAGTCTCCTTCTCTAACCTTTATATATGCTGCCTCTGTGTGTCAAGAGACAGTAATACATCTTCCTAAAATAGGTGGCTGCAGGATGTGCTGGTAAGTTGGTTGACTGACAACATAAGCAAAATCATCAAGAGATAGGTGGTAACAAGCGGTATCGTCCACCCTACCCTGGAGCATCTGCATGGGCAGTTAAGACTCTGGCAAGTTTCAATGAATTTGAGATGTGTCTTCTTTTTTCTTTTTTTAAACGTCCGTTGTCTGCAAAGGAAGCTGTTAGAGTGGAAAGGGAGGATCTTTCAAAATATGACAGTAATTACGATTTGTTCTTGATGAAAAGCCTCTTCACTAATGGGTGGACACCCCCCATGGTTCCTATGCGTGGCACACCCACTACCTGTCCCTGTTTCAAATAGGAAAGGCTTAAAACAAAGAAGGGAAGAGCACTGATTACCAGGAAATTATAACACAAAATGAAGGAACCGCAGAAGAGAGTTATGTTACAAACAGGCCTCTCTTTCTGACCTGAGCTGCAATGACTTACGGGTCACAACACGGAATCGACTCCTTCACCTACAGATGCTGCTGGGGCAGACTGGAGGGGAGTTCAGCAGGTTTCATCTGGTGGAGGTGAAAGACAGAGACAATATTGTATTAAATATTTGTTTTGCCTCAGTAAACTCTGAGTTTTCGCCCTTGCAGTATCCTCCAAAGTCATTGCAAGAAGCAGGGCCATTATTTTCCCAAAATACTTGTGTCTTTTTGAGCACCTCTTGATACACTTCTCTTATGCAGATGGAAATCTGGGCAGGAAAGTTGCATCTCCTTTACATGACCTCCCCTTCTGTCTCAGACTGGCTTGTTGTCAAGTTTCCACAACATTTATTTAGAAATCCTGCATTTTTTCTTGATTAGTCACGACCAGTAGTTAAGGCTGCATTGTCACCAGTGAAGGAACAGGGTTACACCACTTACTTGATACCGTAAGAAATGAGGATATGTGCATGAGTTAGGATTTACAAGAAGCAGCCCACTTTAATGCATAATTGTACAAAACTCAGTGCAACATTTTCTTGATGTTGATGGTTGTATTCATTGGAGGCTGCTGCTAGCCCTTTCCCAGCTGATCCCTGAAATCTAAATCCATTGTGTATTTCAGCATCTAATGTGTAAATAAGAATTAGATATTTAAATCCCTTCGTGGATGTAAGCCTGCTGTTTTTCCTGTTTTGGAACATTTTTCTTTTCCGTGGTTCAGCTCTTAGCTTTGGTTTTAAATGATGCCACACATTAAAGAAATTTTTCAGCTTCAGAGAAACCATGTCTTTCAAACTGAAAACCAGTATCCTAGCTTGCATTTCAGAGCTGTCTTGATTTAATTCATCAGTATGTTTAAGGATATGGAAAGGAGACTCCTCTTAGTAAATTCCAGGAAAATAAATATAATTACTAGTCATATATGCATAGGAAAATCTCAGAACATTCAGGGTGATTAATGATATAATGTCTAATACTTGGTAATTAATGTATGCGTAGGGGTTTGACTTTAAGGAGTTTTATGTCACAGTTTTGTTTTTGTTTTTTTTAATCAATGAAAATTTTATTATTTTTTAAGAAGTCTTAAATAGATTTGTTTACATATTTTAAAATACTCTTTAGAGCTCTTTTTAGTGCCTGAGTATGTATTACAGACCTGCCAAGGTTCTTCCTGCAGTTACGCATTCACTTGTTAATGACTTTGTCTTAATCAATACTTTCTCAAATGGAGACACACAGATATTCCAAGTCGCCCTAAAAGACCTCTGGCAGATAAATAATTAAATGACCCCCTGGCTGCCTTCCTGCACGCAAAGAACTTCTGGTAGAAACGTAATTGTTGGATTTCAAAAATCAAAACCTGCCAACTTGTTGAAAAAAGGCAATTTTAGCTGTTTGAAGAATTTCATTGCTTATAACAGGTCATAGTAGCGTTGGGTTCTTGAGTGAAAGAAGCGATAACTTTTATTCTTGTGATATTGTAGCCTACAGAGGAGAAGGGAAACGGAGAGGGGGAGATGTTGAAAGCCAGTACATAAAAGCCCATCTTCTCAGGTTCCTAATTAGGAGCTTCATCCTGGATTTGCTCCAGTGTTTGTACAACTTTCCTAGTGTGAGTTGTGTTGGCTATATTATGCATGTGCATGTGTGTGTGAAAGATGAGACGCAAGAAATCTGAATCTGTTTCCTTTATTGCGCTGACATTAACTTCAGTGGTAATAGGGGAGCCTGAGGGTTGGCGCTAATTGTCTCTCCGGTATGTCCTTCTGACCAGCGGATCCTCTGCTTTGACTGTTTTGAACTTGCCAGAAATAGCTTGGACATGGTGATAGGGTGTGTGTTGAGCTTCGCAAGTGCACATATTAATTTGGTAATGAAACATGTTAGTATTTGTCATTGTTGCTTATTAGATTGATGTATTATGTATCTAGACAGAAGTCTGCATCTTTTTGAGGCAGTGCTCGAGGACGGCAGCTGCCAGCACAGAGAAGGGATGGAAACTGGGGTCTCAAAGTCATTCTCTTCAGGAAAAAACGTTTGCCAGAACTGGTCTGTTAGTAGCCTTTCCACATTCAGTGTGTCCTGTAGTTTGTAAATCATTGGAAGCTTCAGTAGATGAGCTTAATCACCCCAGAGAATAGATTCCGAATTTCATTATGTTGTGAATATTGGATTGAATATTAAGGTGGCCTGTCGGATCATTTGGAAAATGTTCCTCAGGGAAGCTGGTTCCTCAGGGAAGCAAGACCTGCAAGTTCAGATTGTTAGATTTTAGGTGACATCTGACACAACATTTGGCTTTAGAATGATGTGAATACAGTTTCCTGCTGCTTTGAGGCTGTTCTGAAAGCCAAAGGGCTCTGCTGTCATAGCCTGGATTTCAGGTACCTCTGTAAGCTGGTGAGATCTCTTAACTCTATGTAACTCACTTGCTGATGGTCAGATCTTCAGCACCATACTTGTAACCTTTTTTTCCATGAAATGTGCTTACAGGGAGTAAGGTAATCAGCTTTGCTAGGATGAAAATAAGCCATATTTAGGATTCACTGGCGAATGGTGGCTAAGTGTTGTGTTGCTGTGGAGGTTGGTGGGACCAGCACAGGTAGGCTTAGCATGGAATCTTGATGAATGGAGGTGGTTAGAGAGCATTAGAGAGCAGAACTGAGGTTCTTCACCTCCTTTGTGTGGATTAGTTTTTAATTTTGGTTACCTGTTTTTAACATCTTTATTCATGTGTGTTTGTATCACTTATGAAGTAGTACAAACACTGTCTTTGCTATACATTGAAAATCAAAACAAAACTGTCTCAGATTTCTCAAGGAATTAAAATAATAATTTAGCATAATATCTGGAAATAAAAGGATTTTACAATCATTTAAAAGGGGGGAAAAAAGTAATACCTGAGAATGAATAAGGTATTATATCACTGAGTTCTCCTCTTCTGAGACAATTCAGGTAGAATAGAATTCTCCTGCCCTGTCCTTAGCTTATTTCTTCCCTTAGGTACTTATGGGAGTAGCAATATCTTTGCAGACCTGATAAAGGTGAAAGACGCCTGAAAACTCTCCCTTCCCCTTCTGGTATCTTGCCCATCTCTCCAGTGAGGCTGAAAGTATTCAGATTCTGGCACTTCTCTCAGCCCTAATCCTTGAAAAGCCCAGTCTATCCAGAGACTGGTATTAAAAATCACACTATTGAGAAGAAGAAAGAAAAAAATAATCCTCTGATTTTTCTACTGAGTTTTTCTCTAATTCTTTTTGGTTGGTATTTCTTTAGCTTTTCTGTGAAACTTGAAAGGATTGACTTGTATTTCCCCTACCCCATTTTCTGGCTGAAAGTTGATAAGATCCTGCCATAACCACAAGATCCCAGAAGCTGGCACATATATGCTAACTGCATTTCCAAAATGTGGTAAGAAATACCTTCTGTTACTTTCATTTGACAACAAGCTTGAAAAGGAGTTACTAAGGTCTTTATCTCTTCAAGGTGGCCAGCTCACGGCCATGACTGCTCTCTGTCATGTGTTTGGGCAAATGGTGGCCCTCAGACCACATCCCATTGGGAAGATCCACTATGCAATACTCTTGGTGGACTTCTCCATGGTTGCATCCCCAGGAGGGGGAGAGTCAGTGTTTTGTGAGCTGTCTGAGGGGCCTGGGTGGACCTGCTGTTGTTGCATGTGCTCTGCAGGACGAGATCATCTGCCTATGTCCAGTGATGTTCTCATACAAATGGTCAGAGGGGCATAATTTGTGGAGTGAAAGGAAAGTTTAGGTCAAGCAGGCTCCGGTTATGTGGTTCTCTCCTGGTTGTCCCTCTCACGGTAAGTTCAGGGCATTTTGCCTCTTCCTAAGCAGATTCTCCCCTTTCTTTGGAAGCCTTCCAGGAAAAAATGCAAATAGAGCAGTGTGATGGAGCACATGGTAACACTGATGAGTTTTATTCTGGAACTGCTGTACACACCATCTCAGCTAATCATGCTATATATATTAAAAAAAAAAATATTGTGTTTGTAAGGAGAAGGGGTTCTTCCTCTAGAAAATGAATTTTTAATTCCTTAGTCTTACTGAAAAAGGTGGTGTACAGTCACAGATTTAATTAAAGGTGTAGCAGGCTTCATCAGTCAAGGGAGGCAGAATTATACTTTGGCTACCTTCCAAAATGACAGAGACTTAAAATCACAAAACAAAAAGTCTTCCCCGAAGTGTGTTAACACACCTTGACCATTATTACAGCTCACATTTGTTTGTTTGTTTTTCTTGTGCCAATAGAGAGTATCATTATCCTGAAAATCAGATCTAACAGTTTCTAGTCATCGCTGGCTTGGAGCTTTAGATCTTTCTCTGCTGCTCTGTGTAGCTTTAATTAAGCATTAGGTCAGTCTTGGAGGGGAGAAAGCCTTTTGTAAAGTAATATGTAGGGAACGTATTATAATATTTCTTCCATTTCAGTAGAGATTTTATTTGTTATCAGGGCGAGAGATGCATAAAAATAATGGCAAGTCTGTAAGGAAATATGTGTCTTGTTATGATAGTGGCACTTCATTTACCTGACCTTTCAATTAGTCAAATGTGGATTCTTTTTTGTATCCCGATTGCCTGATCTTAGTGGGTTTGGTTGGTTCAGGTACAGATGCACCTTGAAAAAAAAGCAAAGTAACCCCCTCAAAGTTGATTTCTTGCACCCACCACCTTCCCAGCTTGTGAAAGCAAATAAGGTTTCAGCGTGATATTAATGAATGGTAACAGAGAGTCGGGATAATTGGTACCTTCCTGGTTGTGATTAGGATTCAGAGGAGTTACTTAACAACCACTGTTTCTTAAATATGAACTCTGATTAATAACAGAGACCTTTTTCTCTCATCTACTGTGTCTGTTACTGAGACACTTGGCAGTTGCAATACTTTGAAATTATTTCTTTCTTTTTATGCACTGCCATGTCTTGAATCGTAATAATCTCAGTGGGAAGTTTTGAGCAGTACATGTCAATGTGACCCTTCGTTTTTATTTGTTTATTATTTTCATTTATTTATTTGCTTTTGCCTTTATGATTGTGGATTACACTGGTACTGTTTAAATCTGCTGCCTCTTGTTGCAAGAGATACCGAGATAAAGGTTCTTGGTTACCTCTAGCAATAAACAGGCTTTTGAGAGCGACTGTTATGTAAACACGTGGATGCTGGAACTGGTTTCCTTGTACCCAGTAAGTCATTACACATCAACTGCTAATGTCACAAAAGTCACTTAAGAAATAAACTTTATTGTGGGGATTTTTGTTAGTTTGTTTTAGTTTTATGGAGGTCATACAGCTCAAGAAAGGTGTTGGAGCTTGGACAGCAGCGTTGGACGTGTGCGATGCAGGGATCCCAAGCTAGCTGCCGTATTCACTGCTCTCCTTGCTGTTAGTTGGTGCATGTCAGTCTTCATTAACTGACTATTTTAGGAATCTCCAGCCATTCCCAGGATGCAGCTAATTAAGATTATTCTAGTGGCAGGAGTGCAGGAGGTCAGATGCTATTTTATGAAGTGCGGTTATGTGTCCAGCAAACCTCCAGCTGCCGCTCGAATGTGTTGTGCTGTTCTGGAAATTTGTGGGAAGTGAGGGGAGCGGAAGACTGGCAGTGCATTTCATCTGCTGTTTTATTCCTGGGACACCGTGGCACGTTGGGCAGAGCAAGGAGTGCCAACAGATTTGGCTGGTCATCTGATTTCTTGATGGTCTGGAGGGCCAGAACTGTTCCTGTGTCTTGGGTTTTTAGAATTAGGTTTGAGGGTGTTTGAGAAAAAGTGCAGCATGGAAAATGGATATTGCAGGGTTTTGCATCAATATAGTACAATTTGCTGTAAAAAGAGCGAAGCGGTAGATTTTTCATACCTTTTGAACCTGCTAACAGGTTTTCATGTAAATTTAAAAATTTCCCCACTGATGTCAGCAGCAGATATTCAGAACTTACTAGGTCAGTTACAAGCAAGAAGTACTTACTTAATAATAAAGTATTAATATTTATGAGAATTGCATATTTATTCAGGGATCTCAAATCGTATTACAGATTAAATGAATTACTGCATACACCACAGGCTGAGGTACAGAGAAGTTAAATCAAATGCAAGCCATCCAGGCTTGGAGCCGGTGAGGTTCTTTAGGGAGTGCAGTAATTTTATCCACATCCTGCGCGTTTGCAAGCGCTCTGTGGAATCGGGTTTAGTGAGTCATTGGCAAGGCTGGGAATTAAGCGTTGCAGGCTGTCTCCCAGGCTTGCTCTTTAACCAGTAGACCATACTTCTGCACCTTACTTCAGCGTATTTCAGTGGTAGTTTGAACTTTGAGTTACCCCAAGCAGAAAGTCAATTTGCCATTGTCAGACCTCCCTATTCTACATCTCCAGTTGATGAAACAGCAAATTCCACTCTAGATGTAACCACGTTCCATTAGAGAGTTTTTATTTCTAAAAAGGGCTGGAAATGAAAGACTCGCTCTCCCAAATCATGAAGAGAAGACTCAGATAGCAAACTTTTAAAATCCTCAGGTGTTGGGGTTTTTTTTTTATTAAAAAAATAATCTGTGAACGAACTCCAAATGGAGAGACTTCGACTGAAAGGAAAGTGTGTGAGCCATTCAGACTGCCGTTAAAAGCTGGTGGTATGCCAGCTTGTGGTCAGGCACTGTTCTTCACAGTGTAATTTATTTTACTCCTAAAACAAACCAACCCCACTAACAGCAAACAAAAAAGCTTCTTTCTTCCAGATTTTGATTGTTGAATGAAAGGATTTGAGAATAAGCAAACCTAACCCATTTAAATTTCATGTCATGCACCTTTGTTGGAGAAAATTGTTTTCCGTTTTTGGATGGCCCGGGGTTTTGCTGTGTCTCTCTATTAACTTTTCCACTGTGCTTGTGTGGCCGTAACTCTGTCATTAAGATCAGAGTGATAACTCAGAACCTAATTCCAGTGTATTATCTGTGCCTCACCTGGGCGTTCTGGCCCTGCCTTTTGAAGTGGGTAAATTGACTCATCCTCATCTGTGCGAGTAATTTGTGGTGGTCGTAAATCCCACTGAACTAAGGGGGCTGCTCTTACACTTACAGTTGAAGCGCGTACTTGATTTATTTGAATTGGGGGCCAGAGGAATCAATCCTCTCAGCTTTGCTCATGTTGTGAACTAACAACTGAGTTTACTGAATAAAGTAATTTAATTAGGATTTGTGTTTAATAATAGTTCATTTTAAAGCAGAGCATGGCTGAGACATTCAAGCTCTTGAAAATACAAATTTGTAAAACAAGAGCAAAAGCTTGGAAACTTTGTGAGACCTGGGGCATGTAGAAATTGGGTAAGAAATTTGTATTTTGGAGTTTAGAAACTGTGCCTCTGGCAGTGTTGCCCAGCAATATCCTGAAAGGCGATAGAACTGAAGTTTTCTAGAACAGTTTTGTTTTGCTCCAGAGAACCGTCAGAAATTTTGCATGGATGTTTCAGTTCCCATCTTTTAGCAGAGATTTGAAAGCCAAGTGAATATGCTCGTGAAATAAGGATTTGTGCAGATATCTACGGTTCCTTTGCAAGAAAAGAGGCCTGTTATGAGGAATTTTAAGCAAGGTACAGATTAAAGTAATTCCAAATTCTGAATAAGTGTGTCACTTTGCATAAGTAGTGTTGGCATTGTTTTGATCCTTTGTACACATGTAATTTACTCCCACGCAGAAGCCATTTACGCTGCTCTTTGCCCTTTGGGAGTGGTTTAAAATGATCTTAATGAGAGCCCTACCCTGAGGTCGCGCTTCAGCAGCCTGCTGCCTGCTTTTTACTGCCCGAGGCTTCTTGCAATCAGTGTGCTTGGGAAGTGTATAGCGGGGCTGCAGCTCTGACCCCGAAAACTGTACCTCTAAGTTTTATTAAAAAAAACCAACCCTCTCAGAACAGCATCTTATTACTTCTTTACTTCTGCAAATATTTTTTTTTTTTAAGAAAATGAAAGGAGGATCGTTTGTAGCCTCCAGGGAATCTTTCTGTGGACAAACCAGACAAGAAATCTAAATCAGGCATTTAGAAAGGAGGTAGTTCAGGTGAGAGCCGCTTACCTGTAGCTTTTTTTTTCTTTTTTTTTTTTTTTTTTGTGGTGGAGTCCTCAAGTCTGCTGACAAGTAAACACTTTCTGGCTGACTTGCCACATGAAAAATAATTTAGCCCCTGCGCTTTGTTGCTTTTCCCTGATATTTTTACAGCTTGGTTTAAGAAAAGGTGGTGGTAGGGGAGGCATTTCTAGTGCAAGCAATCATTTGTGCTTGTACTGCAGTAATACAGACATCCTACAAAATGCCATGCTTTGGCTTTACTTACCGTGGGTGCAGAGCTGGGTTTCTCAGCTGAGGATCTAAACTAGAGTGAGCAACATCCTGCTGCAGTGCCTGGATCAGTGAGGCGGTTGGATCTTGTTGCCTGGAAAAACAAAGCTCCCTGAAATTTAGTTCTTGGTGAGGAACTGGAGTTTCAATTGGAGAATTTTCAGTGTATCAGTTTGTTTGTTTGTTTTGCAGTGCCTACAGGACGGAGGAGTTGGTTTTGGGTAGAAGCTAAAGAGGCTGTCACAGTGACCCCTCCCATTGAATGTCTAATCAGTGGAGCCACTCTCAGCTTCTCCTCTTTTGCTGGTACAATTTGACCCTGAAAAAGGGATGGCTGCATTGGCAACAGCTTCTGTTGTAGCTGGATCCAGCCTTTTCCTTCCAAATTTCATCTTATCTGACTGGATGCTCCAGGCCAAGTGCCACATGTTTATTTGCTTGTCAGTAAGAAGTGTATTGGGGCTGAGGTGTCAGGTTAGAGGTACCAACCCACTGCGAGAACTGCGTGTTTTTTGCCTTTTGAATTTGCTGTAGGCATTGTAGGTGGTGAGCTGTGAAAGTGTCGAGAGCATCTGAGCTGTTGCCCAGCCTGGGTAGCTCCAACAGAAGCTGTTGCCAGTGCAGCTGTCCTTTTCTGCAGGACAAATCATACTGGAAATGGACACTCAGACTCCTTAAGTTCTGATGCTGTGAAGCTGGGTGTTGCAATAGCTTATTTCTTGGCAGCAAGGCCAGGCTTTAGGGTCTGAGCATGGAGCTGGAAGTCCCTGTATTTTGTACCAATGTTCCCATTCCTTTGAACCTCCTGTTACAGCACCATTTGCAGAGAGATGCAGAAAGGAACCCAGAAGAAAAAAAAAATGGTTTTCTATCAATTACACATCAAAAACATGTGCCTTGCTTTTTTTTTTTTTTAAAAAAAAAAAGTATAAGAATAAGCCAGTTGTGTACTCTTGTGTGTGTGTATACACACACATGCAGAGATGCTATAGGCATATAGGATATCTGACGTGTATATGCTGCATATAGATAGAAAATGTTATATGTAGCTGCTGGAAAGTTTTGTAATTGAACATTGTTATTCAAATTTTTGTACCATTTCCACAGAGAACTAGAAAAAATGTATACCTAACAGAAAGTAAGCAGCTCTAGTTGTCTTTGTGTTAGGAATTATTTTATAAAGCTTGCTTTGCCTTTAGCTGTAAAGCCTAAAATTTAAATTGCTGCAGGCTTCCTTGATTTCCATGGTTGAAATAAATGCTCTATATCGTTTTGCTATTCATGTCATTACTCCCAGTAATCACTGCACTCATCCTAGCACACTGTGTAGTATGCTCGGTTGAATATCTCTGACTTTCAGGAGGCTTGGTTGCTGGCTGTTGTTTGTCTCTGAGGCTGCACAATGACATACTCTATTGGGCTAATTTGATAGTTTGCACTCCAGTTACTGTGAGTTACGACCTGCGTTTTCTGTTTGCCATGTAAATGAAGAATTGAAATTTACAGGGAATCATTTGCTTCTGGGCTCTTCATCTGAATTTACAGGTTGCGATTAACGGTACAAGTTTGGTGAAAGTTTAAAACTTTCACCCTTTTTTCCTCCCTTCCCAGTTCTGTAAAAGTTAATTGCTACCTTTGCATATTCAGCAGAGACCTGGGATGGAAATGCAGGAGAGTTAATTTCCTGCTGAATGTCGGAGCGCGTAGCTGCTTGGACTTTCTTCCTGTGATCAGATTCATGCACTCAAGCGTTCATGTCCTTGTGTTCACACCGTGACCGGTTCATTTCCTTTGCACACATGTGGCTGGAGGTGCTCCTCACAAGCAGGGCAGATCGTCCTCCACCAAAGCAAACTGGAAGGCAGCAGAGATTGCAAGATTATATTTAACGCTGCGCCAAGTACAAGGGGCGTTGTAAGACTGAACACATGGGACTAGGTATGTTGGTGAGAGGAAACAATTTGATCCTAAACACTTCTAAAAATCCTTCCAAATTTTTAATATGGTTTGAAAAAAGTTAGTTGTCCATCTACCCTGTATTCATGCCTTGCTACAAAAGGCTCAAACTGTGGCACAGAGAGCTGAAGCACAGCAAGGAGGGATGTTCAGGGGGCCAGTACAGCCAGCAGATTTGTAAATGAAATTTATATAATTTCTGGGGAGTTTCCTTCTTTGTGCACTCTCCAGGGAGAATAGGCAACAGGCCTGCAGACACTTTTGCTTGGTTCATACTGGACAAAGGTAGATAAGTAGAAAATGTATTTTAACATATTAACCTACTGTGGCAGTGATTTACTTGACAAAAAGGTCTTGAATAATCCCTTTATTTTACTAGAAGGACTTGGGAAGTGAAGTGTTTCTCAGAGTGATGAGACATCTTTGACTGTGGCTTTTGTCCACCTTGCAAGAACTGGGACAATTGGTCCGTTCTCCATGTCAGAACGACTCCCTGCACCTGCCGTACTTACCAAGGTTGAACTAATATTAAAGCCTTTCATACTCTTAAGAAACAATGTTTTGTTTAGATGATTGGCCAGCAAGTGAGAAGTGTACTGGTGTAACCTGCCCTTCTGGTGATGGTGGCAGGGAGAGAAAACCTTGTGGAGCTCTTTACTTGCTTGATACGGTTTTTAAAGCAACCACAGAGAACTGACATCTGAGGAGTGTCCTGACCAGAGGTTGGCTTACTAATTACTGTTTCTATTACCATCCTGAGATCCACATCATGACTGATGAGGGAAGTGAAAATAAAGGCAAATATGCCACTTGTATCTTGTTTATTTAGTAGTAGATGAGACAAATGACTTTGTGCCCTGCTTACCATAACCAAACAAATGGTTTTAAAAATATATGTGGGTGTAGATCCATATATATACATGCACACACACATAAATTTATACTTAAGTTTATGAGTTTTAATCCATAGCGGTATGGGGGTCTTTATCAAGCAAGCTGATTTTGAATAATTATATTTAAAGAGTAATACAGGGGAAGTCATGCACAGCTACGGAGCAGAAAGGCTCAGTGTGTTTTGTAGCTCTGTAATAGCTATTATTTATCACAAATGTGCCGTCTGTTTGCTCACACTGAGTAATGAATGACCTTTCTGTTTCCACAGCTAGACCTGCGCAGACTTCAGCTGATGGGGCTGTAGTGCGGTAGCTATTTATCATGCTTCAGTTATACTGATCACTGGTTTAAGCTGCATTGCCAGGGAAATATCTTGGACTTGTGTTATGGTTCAAAAAAGGAGCTTTTATGGGGTTAACAGCTAAAAAAAAAAAGAGCTATTTTCTGTCACTGGCTGCTATAATTCAAAATTGACTTTGCTGGAATTTGAATCAAATGACTGCCAATATTGTCATAAGCAAATTTATCAGCCAAGGGCTTGTTTACTGTGTCTTAGCAATGCAGGGTCTGTTTTGTTGTCTTTTTTTTTTTTTTTTTTTTTTTTTTTGTGATTCCTTTGTAAAGCTTCAATTTCTTACATCGACAAATGGCATAGAATATATGAATGAGAACGAGGTAGCTCCAAAGGGGTAATGCATATACTTCTTAGTACAGAAAAGGTCTATGAAGAAGTAACATTTTTAGCTCCTTATACTGTTCAGAAATGAATAATGTAAAAAAAAAAAAAGATTGTATTTGGGAGGGCAGAGGAGAGGTTAGGATGGAGTGGGAGAGTGAAGTAACTGAACTTTTCTGAGTAACTGAACAATCAAGGTCTCCTCTTTTGTTCTTGCAGATTGCACCAATTAGTTATGTTTTACTGATGCAATCCCTGGGTGTCAGAAGTCGGTCTTTTCCCATATGGCATGTTAAAAAGCAAAATGCATCATTAATGCTTGAGGTGGGACCTCTGGAACTGTGGTATAAAGCATTAAATGACATTAATTTAGACAATAATACTATCATCACACTGTTTTACAAGCCAATAACCCAGCTCTTGTTCCCCCTAGTAGTTTATCTCAAGGAGGGAAGTGGATTATTGCCTTATAAAAAAGGCACAATAGTGTTGGTGCTGTTATGCTGCTATTATTACGAATGTTTTAGAAATACTAAACAAGAGAGGTGGCTGAACAAAAGAAGAGAGAGATGGGAGCCTGCAACAGAGCAGCATTCGCCCTGTGTCATGCGAGTGAACTGAAAACTACAAAAACCATTTCACGTGTGTGAAGACACGGAAGGGAATGTCTTCTCCACTGTAAGAACACAACCCAGGAAGCACTCACGCTTCTTTCAACACAGACTGGAAAAATTACAGAGAGAATTTTGGTTTCGAGGCTGTGCTTGCAGTTGCATGGTCCAGACTGTATTAGTGCAGAGGTAGAGCAGATACTAAGGCAACTTTCTAGTAGCAGCCTGTTGGCAAAGCTGTATCACCCAGCTTGTTCCTGGAAAGCTTTTTGATGTTCTAAATAACATCTACAGCGTTAGACCAGCAAATTCCAGGTTCTGCAGGGTGTTTCTGAAGGATGATATGAGGCTGAGACTGGCAAATTCAGCGCTTGCAGTTGAGGTGACGCGGGGAGGCTTGGTTTTGGGAGATGAAAAAGAAAGCTGGTAGGCTTTGACCCTTGGACTGTGCCCTAGGACTTGGGGAGCCGGGTGGGTGCTGCTTTAGCTCCTGCTGTTGAAGGGATGAGGTGCATGGCAAATTCTTTGGAGGGAGGAATTCACTTTTCAAGTGAAGGTACAAACCACTTTTCTGTTGTCTGACAGACAAGCAGTATGTGGTTTGGCACAAAATACCTTGTGGCAGTGCTTTTTGCATGTGAAATTAATGGTGTCTCTGCTCATTTGATCTTGAACTCCTTTTCAGTAAAAGCTTTTCAATAAAAACCTTTACAGTATTCAGTAAGACAAGTGGTAAGACAGCAGCATTCGATTATCTAACCTTCACTGTTATTTGGAACACGGTCATGTCCCCTGACATTAGTTAATTACTCTGAAAATTACCTCGGTTATCCAAAACCTCAACTCTCCACACACATCCTGTGTCTCTGTGACATTCAGATGCCCAAGGTTGTTTTATATTAGCATAAATATCTGACCAGCTCCCAGAAACTAAACAGACAGATTTTGGCTCTTATTACATCTCTGCGTACTTCTGCCAACCTCAACAAGCCTGCTGCATTATATTCATCGGTCTAAACTAGTGATTTTTGTATTATACTTAAAGCCTGTCTGTGCTACATATTGCAGAAAACCATAGAATTATACTGTCTTCACCTCAATTTGTGTAATATCTACTACAGAGCCCTTTTTCCTTTATTTGTCAAAAACCCCCAGTATTTTTCTTTGGCCACATTTAGGGTTAAATTGTATAGCTGCTAATACTGCAAAAATATCCAGCAGAGTTGGTTCAAGAAAGACAAACTTTAAAGTGTTTGGTATTCTAAGCATGTCTTCTAATGTTTCAGTTACTTTTCCTTTGAGTAATTGTTATTTGAAATTAGTTTTTGCCCTGATTTTCAGTAAATGCATTGGATAATGTTCCTAGTCACTAATTTCAACATTTTACGTGCTTGTGTATTCAAAAACACTGTAAAAAGTTAAATTACATTATGAATTGATGTCTGAGAAGTGTTTTCTTAACTACATCATTTCCTCTGCTTCTGAGTCATAGAAATGAGGAGTTGAAGAGGAATGGGGATATCTTTCTATTAGTAGGTTTTGTCTCAGGGGAGTTGTACTTGTTGCCCTTACCGAAACATTACTGAGGGTATGTGAGATAGTTTCCATGGAGCAAAATAGTCTTGTACGTTTTTTAGGTTTCATCATAAATTACTCAAGAGAAAGTAACATGCAAGATTTCTGGGAGAACAGAAAGCCTTATATTGATATATCTGGTGTTGTGAAGGGATAAAGAAATTATTTGGAGGGATATAGGTTAAATATGCATTTTCAAACCTCAGTGTAACTTGAGTGAGTGTTTTATTTCTTTCATTATAAGTGTTTGTAACATGAAAAATATTTATTTGCTAGGGAGGAGTCATGCTGCCGGTGGTTTGGTTTATTAGGATGTTTTGGTTTTATTTATTCCGTTCCCCGCTCAAACCCTAAACCGCTTAGAGTTAGAGGTGCCTCTTATTGTGAAGGTCACACTCTATGTGTGCAATTATGCTTTGAATAAATGTATCTTGATTGTTAAATGCATCTTGATTGTTATTTTTCTCCTACTGGAATGAATTGATATCTATAAATCTGTTGACTTAACAGCCGTTAATAAGTGTTTTCTGTGGAGGAACTCGATCATCTTACAAGTGATGCTTAAATATGTAACTCTGGATATGGTTTTGTTTCAAATGAATCCAAGAAAGCAGGGCTGCTATGTCCCTGTTCGTTTTGATTCTTTGTAATGCCTCCATAAAAGAGCTGAATTCTCTGTAAAGACATATGTGTTGAAACTGGGGCAAGCATCTAACTAGGTTCAGAAATGCACTTCCACGTTGTCGATCATAGTTATTTTAAAAATTGTTTGAAATCGAGGGAGCTTGTAAATAAGGGAATGTACTGATACTTATATTGTAATTTGGGAAGCAGAGTGGTGTTACCATCCTTATCAGAGTACAGAAAATATCTGTACCGCTGGATCTTGTCTCCAGAAAATTGTTCCCTGCCAACATGCTGCTCGCTGCGCATACCTCTGTCTCCGTTCTCACAGCTGGGTTTGCAGAGCGTGGAAACCACAGCTCTCGCTGTTCAGGCTCATGGGCTGTTGCACAGATATCCTCCCTAAACATGGAGATGGAGCTGATGGCGTGATTGTCCCTTTTGCTCTCTTGGAGACCATCAGTGCTGTCCCCAGGCTGGTAGAAGGTAACAGGACTGGTCCTTGGCTGCTCTGTAGCACGTGGGCTTTGACTGGCAGCAAGAGTGCATATTTGTATTAACAAGCCAAGTCACAAACCAGAGTACTGAGGTCTGGGCTTCTGTCCCATCTTACCATTTCTTCCTACATCCAGCTGAGGCACAGTGCAATCAAATCTTAAACCTTGCAGAAGGACGACAGTCAGAGCACAGCTCGGATGTTTTGCAGTGATTCATAGCAAGGATGTTCTAGTCCTCTGCCTGCTGCAGAGCAAAGAACCTCCTGCTTGCTCATTCCTGAGCAGAGCTCACAAGTTCAGTTACTCATTGCTGAACAGTAGGACAGTGGACATTAAATATGCCATGTTTTTTGCTATTCTCACTTGGTCTGTACAGTGAAAGGTGGTAGGGATTAGAAGTTATCTGACAGAGCAATCGGAATAGATGAGGAACAAAGTCAGTTCCTGCTGTGGTTCTCTGTGGGAAATATCAGTTATAAGCAGCTTAGTCTTGGCAATAAGCACCATAGAATGGGATCTGTTACCATAGTAGAACCAGAAAGGATTCTTTCACCAAAAGCAATGAGAAAACCAGTACCTTTCTAGTGTCCAAGAACAATGGGATGAATCTGCTGTTTAAGAATTCAAATTTCTAGCACCTAGTAAAAACAAGATAAGGTAAGTGATGTATTATGTTTTGGTTTTGTTTTTTCCCCAAAAGCAACTACAATTTTTTTTAAACTTTATTTATCTGGGTAGATGGTTTCAGTTTCTTAATTGGGGTGAGTTTTTAACCCTGACCAACAATAATGTTGATAGCTAAAGCATGCATGACTGAATAGGTAAGGTCCAGGAACACTTATTGTATTCCCTTAGTCTCCATGCTTTTCTTTACATTTATTTCAGGACACCCACACACAGGCATCCAGATGAGAAACCATTAGATGGGCTAATGGGGCATTGAACTAACCTGAGGCAATGTATGTAGGGGACTGCTTCTTTCTTAACATCTTATTAGAACTCTCTCAAGTATAACAGGAGGCTAGAGGTAATTAAGCTAAAAATGCAAATAAACATGGTGCGATCATTTTTATGCCAAGTGACCAGCTAAAAATAAATATCTGCTTGGCACACGTAGTTTCCATGGAGCAGGGTAAATACAAGCTTGCTGCTTGTGGCAGGGTCATGGTCTCCTGCTGTGACCCAGATTGAAAGGTGGAGATTCACAATATTTATCCTTTCAGCAAGCGTCTGGGGTCCTGTTACAGGAAAGAGAAAAAGCTGGACAATTTGGTAGGTTGTTCAAGTAGTCTCCTCACGTTGAGCCAAGCTTACCTGCAGCCCTTAGCCGTGCTGGCTCTGTGGGGACAGTAAAAATGAATTGATGGCTGTACTCCAGCTCCTAATAGAGCAACTTGCTCTAATTGTGCCTTTGTAGACTCTATAGAGAAGTGTTTGGCAGAACATAGAGGATTAACTGTTCTTCTGCCTCTGGAAGTTACTGACTCTGAGGAGAGCATGAGCGTGGTGGAGGCAAGACTGCCATGCTACAGCTCGTATTCCAAACTCAGCATCAGTTGAGAGTGAAATCTATCCATCCCTTTCCCCAGGCAATACAGCACTTTCTTTAAAGGCTTTTCTCATGGCCCCTGGTCCTCCGTACACCAGTGGAAGCTTTGCCATTGGTGTCCATGGATCTGAAATTCAAGATCTTTCCTTTTAGTCATCAGACAGCTGTTGATGAAGCTGCATGATGCTCACCCTGTGAAGTCCTTTTGGCAGTGATTTCATATATATATACTGCACATGTTTGTGAGACCCGAGTCTTCTCATTGGATCTCTAAGGATTACAGTGCAAAGCCAATGATGTGGTGCTAGTTTCTTACTGCATCGGTTTTGAAGAGGAGCAGTCCGTCTGGCAGCTCAAACATTTCCGAAGCAACTGAAAGATCTTTGCTATTTTTCCTGAATGCAAGATTTTCCTCAAGCATGCCAACTTGTTATTTGGGCAAGTTGTGTTTATATTAATTTTTATTCTCTCAGAAGTTTTTTCATTCAGTAACTGACTAGCACAAGTTCATGGTGGAAATTTGCTTGATGCCAAGTGCCTTTTACTTCTGTTGGCTTTAGGGTACTTATGGGTCCTGAGCTTCTTGCAGGATCATGCACCATCATTTATTTTACACAACAGTCTGTTTTACATAATAAGATTTACGACATAAAAGGCGGCAAGAATGTTCATTTTAAGAAAGAGAGTGTGAACCCTTTACACGCTTAGGAAAACATTCATCTCCTGTATGTATTTTTCACATACTGGAATGCCCGCTGTTTAACAGCGTTCAGGGATTTAAATGAAAGCTGACAACGGAAATATCCCAGACATACCTCTTCAGTAAATACCTTTAACTTCTTTTAGCTGCCAGTCTTCTGGCTTTGCTTTGTCACAATAAAAGCCAAAATTGTACAACTGCTTTGTTTACAGGATTTCCAGAATATGCCAAATCATTTCTGTGCATGGTGGAAACCCAATAAAGATGTATGAGAGCACTGTCAAAAATGCACTGAGGAGAAGATATCTGGCATTGTGTTTTTTCCCTTTCGGTGAAGCAGTTGCATTCCTATTAACTCAAATTCAGGCAGGACCTGGCCCTTTCCTGTACAGCTTTTGCCCAAGGAAGGAGCTATGGAGTACAAACCATGTTTCATTAATCTCACGGGTCATGCGGAAAGGGCAGGGCTGCCCTAGAGAAGCTGCACGAAGGCTGATGAGCCTCATGTATTTGGGGAGCAAGGTAGGGACATCTGCTGTACATCACCCTAGTGAACAGAGACCTCGTCTGATCCATTTGTTAGGTCATGTGTTCTTGCGTAGCAGTGCAGGGGAGGTTGAAACAATACAAAGATGAGGAGTAAAATGCTTACAGGTGAAGTTATTAAATAGTGTTAGATCCTTGTCTTATTCTCAGAGAGAAGACAGTGACATACAAAGGGTGTAAGAATAAAAAACCTGGCTTGTAGAGATGGACTTGGAACTTCTGTGAACCAGGAGATCATGAAGGGCCCCTACACGATGCAGGGATTTTTATAGGTTGTTTAAAGAGTTGTTTAGTGAGCAGAGTATGTACTAGGAGTAATGGGTTGAAGTTAGATGCAAAATCTGAACAGTTGATTAAAACAAATAGTTTTCAATACAGTGCTTTCTGAAAATTTTAGACTTCTCATTCACTGGAGTCCTTAAAAGTCCTTTGTTGTTTCAGTGTCCTCTGTCATGCTTCTTGTAACCTTGTGAAATGGGCTGGCTCTGCCACCTGAACAGACTTTCTGTCAGCTGTGGTATTCCAGAATTATACATCTTGGGATTTCATAGCACAAAAAGATCCATGGCAAGCAAGGTCTTTACCTTTTAAATTTCCTTAATGTTTAAACCATTTCTGTGCAAGAAACCACTTGTTCTTGCTATGTCGCACATAGTCGTAGGGTTAACTAATTTTGTTAAGATCTAGAATGTGCTTTTAAATATACTCTGGAGACAAATTTTGCCATAGCAGGAAATGAAGAAGATTAACTAATTGGTTGTCTTTGTCATCGGTTTTACGATTCATTTTTATGGTGCCGTGTCTTTATGAAATCATATGAAATGTATGAAATTGTCCTTCTTTGCTGGAATCTTTTTAAGTGTTTTGGAATTCTTATTTGCAAGCCATGTTTCAGCTATAAATACATCAGCAGATCAGAATTTCATTGCTGTGGTTTTTCATAACTGCCTCAAGCACAATCTTCATGCAAATGGAGTCATCCCTTTGCCTTGGAGTCACTGGGTCAAAACTGGAGGAGTGTTTGCAGGGACCTGACTGCCTTTTCTAGCTGGCTCCTGTAGAAGAACAGACAGACAGTCGCTGGAACAGCCCGTGACATATGTCTGGCAGCAGAAGTACCCTTGATTCCAAGTTCCAGATTATACTTCTCAGCTATGGCTGGCCCTCTTCTTGGGCGCTCATTAGCTTTTGTTTTAGTCATTTTACACCCTACAGAGGTAGTCTTCTGCTGCTGTGGATTTTTTTTTTATTTTTTTTTTTTTTATGCAGGAGACCTAATCTCTCTTGTGTAGTGGTATGAATGTGTTGGGGTTTCCTTTGGGCAAAAGGGTGACTGACTGGCAGAAAACTTACATATTTTTGTCTTAATGAAGACGGAAGCGTGAACTGGGGAAAACAGTTTGTGAGAAATCTGAAGTTCGACCTGAGTCCTTGCACGACGTAGCCCTCACATAAGCATGCTTTTCTGAAAGGCAGAACAGTTTCATGCCCCCTCTCTCAGATACCTGTGTATATGGACCAATTCTTTTGTGCTTGAGCAGCAGATTTCTCTAGGACCATATGGGTTGTGGCTGCTTTGCAGACTTGAGGTCATCTTCCATTCCTGCCTGCAGCATCCCAAGTTTCTGAAGAGCAGCATCAGAATGATGAAAACCACCTACAGCATTTAAAACAAGAGAATGAATAGCAACAAGAGAAACCTCAGAGTGCAGAGAGGTGACTGGCTGGGGTAATTTAAAATAAAAAATGGCTCTTGTCTAGCAGCTCCTTTATAACACACTGTTACTGTCCAGAGTATCTCAGGAAACCATTTTGTATTCTGCTAGTGTAAACCTAGATAGCAGTTTTATCTTTAAAGATTAGGAGTTATTTAGGAAAGTTTGATTTCATTGTTGTATTTAAAATGGAACATTCCTGCTGCTTTGTCATCTAGCTGTGCTATGTATTAAATTAATTACGTTAGTGAAGCTGAGTTAAACAAATATTAGTCAGACTGCATAGTTAAGTCTCCTTATGGCATCAAGATAAAAGTCCAGGCATCCCATGTTATAAGCACTTCCCTTCTCTTCCTTCGGCTCCCCCCAAAAAAGATTTAAGTTGTTTGGTTGTTTGTATTCTTTGAAGAATATGAAGGTTTTGCACTTCAGACAAACCCATTTCCTTTTTTAATGGGAAAAGCTCCAAGCATTTCTTTTCAAACAGAACTAGAAAGATTATTTTTGCAGACTTCTGTTGAGCAGTTTTGGGCAACACCCTAGAACAGGAAACCATGGCTTCTCCTAAATTTCTTCAAGATGAAAATAGATAACGTTCCTGTTTTACATTACTAGCCGCAACTAATGATTTGTGATATTGATAGTAATGTCTAAGTTGTTTTACCCTTTTACTCCTTTTATATGAATGAGTTTAGTCCATTGTCCAACTTCAAGTTTGTTATTGAACATATGGTATTTGAACTTGCGAGGTGTTTTGTTACAAAGAATGGCTAAGACAATGGATTCCTTGTGTAAAAACAGTATTCCTAAGAAATGGGCCTGGGAGTAGACATGGTATTTAGTCAGTGTTGAGAGTAATGGGTTTAAGCATAGGTTAGAAAGAAGGCAGTATCTTCAGTTAGAGATGATAGTATGGGCCCTTAAGGAAAGATGTGATGGGATTAAAAAACAAATATTCCTAGCTGTGTTGCGCAAAACCATTTTGAACTTCTTCCTGAATCTTTTCATTTTGTATCTGCTGATAGGTGTAGGTCATAAAAATGTTTCACGAATGCAAACTAAACATAACTGCAACTCAACAAACTAAATATAACCACAACTTTACAAAATATCAAGCATTTTTGCACATGTGATCATGCAGTGTGGTATGAGAAAGGATATAAATGCCTATCTAATTTCTAAAAACTTAGTTTGTATCTGAGTAGTAAGTACTAAGTATACATAATGCACACTGATACATGCAGATGACCAAGTGATATTGCATGGACAGAGAACCTCCTATTTCTTCTTGCTTTTCTGGATGTTGAAGACTGTGAGTGACTAGGTGGGGACCAAGACTGAAACCTCCTCTTTACTCAATAGAATGACAATTAATTTTGAGTCCTCTTTTCTTAGCCCGTACAGTAGAATAACATGATTCACCGCTCAAGTCAAGTTTCTAGTATCTGCCATGTTTGGACTAGCAATTTTAGTCAAAGTGGGTGCCCTTGATGATGAAGTATGAGGCTAAGATTTCAGGACATGCAGTGAATGAAGATAAAAGTGCCATTATTGAAAATCTTCAAGATTGCAGTGTTAGGAGCAATTGTCCTGTTTTGTTAAAAAAAACCAAAACCAAAAAACTGTTAACTACATCCAACGGACCCAAGACAGCCAGAAACTTCCTACTAAGAACCAGTTCTGGGGTAAGTGGAACATAATCTTTTGAACTTTGCCTCCAGTATGTTCATGGTTTGTCATATTCCATGGAAGACTCATCAAGGAGAGCCCCTGCTTTCTGTTGGTTTAAAAAATAAAATAAATCAGCCCCCCAAACCACTAAAATATCTTATATGATGTTCAGAGAAGCATGTTTTAAAAAACAGCGTATCAAATTTTTGCTGGTTTCTGGAATTCCAGAACCTTATACTAACCTCTTTTTCCTTTTCTTTTCTTCTTTTGTTTGTTTGAACACTGAGTACAAAGCAGAAAATAACTTTCTGCCAGTAAATGCTCTCTGGCATTGGAAAGTATTTGATGGTTAAGTTAAGAATGAAAAATATGGGGTTGGAATATGTGGTGGTTGAGCTGCTGTGCTGGCTGAGCTCCTTCCCGGATGGCCAGACGTGTCTTGCTGCCATAGATTTATACTATGGCATTTCTGCAGAAGGGGGAAGACAAGACTATTTCTAAATGGGGAAGGGAAAGGCTTTGAAACAGAGAAGCTGTTTTTACTTTGGTTTTTAGATGCTTTCTGAAGTCATCATTCATGTCTTGCCTTTTGAAAGACACCACCACTGAATAAAGGAGGAATGTCTTACAGATGACCTCACACTTGCCCTTCCTTCTACCAGGCTTTTCCTCTCTTCTGTTTGTAGAGCATCTAGCCCACAGAAGCCCAATGCTAATGGAGGCATATGGGCCACAGTGTATTAATGATGTTAATGCCATGCTGCCATATCTATGTTATGTTTTCTGTACGATGGAATTACCCTCTTAGCCAGATAAGTGACTTAAGTGCCTGCTTTCCTCTTTCCATTCCCTGCAAAAGTGAGACTCGTTTCACTGCTCACTAGCTCAGGAAAAGAACTTGAACATGAATTTCATTTGCAGTTGCCACAGTGGGACAGTGCTCGCGTTCTAGTGTAATTTGCATTGCTGTCTGAGGACACTTCCATGGTTTAAGCACTTCAGGAGCCACCAAAGCAATTTACGCACTGGGCAGCCAAATGCATTCTTTCCTGCACCCTGCTGTGCAGCAGATCTCCCTGCAAAACAGAAATCCCCACCTTCCTCCCACAATCTCCTCCTCAGCTACATGGATGTTTACCAAACGAGCTTTCAAGCTGGTGATGTCTGAAGAGTGGACCTTTGTCCCTGAAGGGCTTTCCCTCTCCTGCTGCACCTCTCAGTTGGGGTGAGCAGCGCTCTGTGCCACAGCTGGATAGCGTGGTACCGTGGGGTGCGAAGCGGGCAGGAGGAGAGCCCGCAGGTTCCCGCTCTGTTGTGGTTAATCTGGTGTGTGCTGGGAGCTATAAAATGGTGATGGGGATGATCTTGCAGTCCCGTACAGGCAGCCTGACCCAGAGGATGTCCCATGGAAGAAACTCGCGTTTAATTCCAAGTGTCAACTGAGAAAACCAGTTCTGTTTATTTGATGCTGAATACATAGTTTAATTGCCATTGTAAACTGGTTATGTGTTCTGGTAGTAAAGTGCAGCTTATTTTTAAACTGAAACCAGCTTTCGTGAATAATATCCTTCCTACAGCCTGTTTGCAGTGCTGTGGCTGAGCAGCTGGAGGAAGAATGTGCCATTTCCCATAAATAACTGCTGTGCCAACAGGAGCACTATGAGGAACCAAGATACAGTGGGGCAAATGATAGTATGGATGCTTATACATCGATGTTTTTCTTTGATAGGAGGAAAGTAACAATGACATTAGAAGATTGAGCAAAAGGAAGATAAATATAAAGTTAGCAATTGGCTTACGTGGAAATACTGTTTTCTTATCGCATAGGTACTTGATATTTTATAACAACAGATATCAAGTTAGTAGTTACAGCATATATAGCATGATTTATATTCGGGGGCCTGGTGACTGCTACTGTTTTAGGAAGAAAAGGCATATGGTTTTAATATGTTAAAATTTGTCTTCAGCAGCAGAATGTTTTTTAAATACTACTGCCTTTCCATCTCTTTCCCTCTTCTCCCATTTCTTGTTTCCCAAATTCCACAAGATCCAGCCATCTGGCTTTCTCATTATCTGGCCCATTGTATATTGTTAGTCTACCTTTCTCTAGAGAAAGGGAGACAAAGAAGTTCCATATTTAATTTTGCATAGTTACACATAGCCTATTTGGAGCCAGATTTTAGTTTCATTTGTATTTCTTTATGTGTTTCTTGGTCCTGCTTAGTTGTACTCTGTGTTAACGCCTGCTGATGGTTGCTGGCTCAGTGTGGAGGAACCACATGCACCATGTAAGATGTAGTTTTTTGCTTGCTGGCTAAACTTTGTTGGGTTTTTAACCCTTTGTGTAGCAGGGAGAAATATGCTTTTTCTGTGGCTTGAGCACAGGTAGAATAGCTGCAGCCTGCGGACTGGTCAGCCCTGGGGTAGGTCCTTGTGACTCCAGAGCTGCCTGTTCATTTTCAGGAGCTGTGGTCCCAGAAACTTGAGAGGTTTCCTTGTGACTCCTCTCTGCAGGGACAAGGGGATGACAGCAATTGCCTGTGCTGAAGGCTGCGTTAACCTCCTTTAGTCCCCTGTAAAGCAGGGAAGGGGAGAGGGATGGCTGGGACATCAGCCCTTCAGGGCAGGGGTGTTGTGTGGAGGTGGTCAGGAGAAGGTGGGGTGGGTCCTGGAGTAAGCCCCTCCGGGTACAAGGGAGCAGTGATATGGCACAGTGCGGAGATGCAGGTAATGAGGGCTTATAAAGAAATCCAGAAGTCTTCTGTGCTTTGTTCCACTTGAATGTCTTGAAAATTCTGCTGCTTGGAAGGACTGAGTAGGTTGGGTTGGATGAGAGCATGACGGCATGTAGCAGGGGCAGAGGCATTTCTATCTCCGCGTATCCAGGCTCTGTTCCACATGAACTGGAAAGGCCTCTATGGCCTGGAGGAAGTAGAGGAGTCAAGGACTGGGAGAAGTTAGCAAAATCCATTGACATTAATCCAGATTAACCTTTGAACACCTCACGTTTTCTGAATGCAGTTTTTTTTAAATGGCAGCAGACAGCAGTAAATGATCTTGTTTAATATCTCTGGGCTTCAGTGAATGTGAAACATTAGTATAAAATCTCCTTATTGTTGTAATAAATATCTGGTTTAGCCTGATAAGAGGTGAGATGGTTCATAAAATGCTGCATGAGTAAGCCTAAAGAATCTGTTTAATTGAATCTTCTTTCTTACAGCATCAGAGTAGTTGAAAATAGAGGTCTGGGGAATTGTGGTAAAACTCTGCTCTGGCATTTTCTCACTGACGGGCTGAGCTGGTGATGATCCTGCTTTGGGTCCCCATGAAACCAATTGTAGGCAAGTCACTCTTAACAGCAAACGAGGCATTTTCATATAAACCTTGACTGTATGAAAATGTACGTGTGTGGGTTGGGAGGAACATAGCTTAATTTCATAGGTCAAATAAGGAAGCAAGGTTGAATTTAACTGCAGTGTTTGAAGTAGCAGGAAATGTGTTTCTTAATGTCACTGTTTTTCTTTTTCTTTTAGAATCTCTATGTGTTATATTGCATTGGGAGCACTTAACAGTTGTGTCTCTGAGTCCCTTTTGTTTACTGATGTGACCTTTTATATAGCTCTCAAATGTGGTGGGTTTTTTTTCCCCATGTAAAATAAAGCTTAAATTTAAATTTCCTGTACCACTGACATTGGCATGGCTTGGTCTTACACACACTGAACAAATATCCCTGCCTTGAGTGAGAAATCAGCTGGAGCTAGTTATATGAGAAAAGGCTCTAAGAAAGGTTAGTACATGCTACTTTAAAATACCAGTATTGCATATATGAGACCTTGTTTTAGGTGGAAAAAAAAGTGATTAGCTATCACACCGTTTATAAAACCTAAGCACTTGCAAGTAAGTTAACGAGTAGTTAAGGGGATCATAAATCTTATGCCTAGCTAGTAAATACCCACATTATACTTGCCAAATACAAATAATTGCTTATTTCTTTACACATAGGTCTGAGCTCTGACCTATAGATTTCTGAGACTTCTTAGAGGTTACTTCTCATTTTATGTCGTGATCGTACTGTTTCCTGCCATGCAGCGGCCTTATCATCATCTGGGAAGAATCATGTCAGGTTGTCAAGCAGACTAATTGGTTTAATATTTTGCAATTCTTTCCCTTGAAAACTGATTCTTAGCCAGTGATAAAATAACTTTTGTTTTAAATGTTAGTGTCTTTGGCAGATAGAAGTATTAGATACTTTGATAGGATTTTTAGAATTGCCCATGGGTTTTGGACGTTTAATTCCCATTAATTTTCGAGAGGCTCTTTCCTTCCCTCAGGACACTTTCAAAATCTCAGCCTTTGTAAACCTTCTGGTAATGGCTGGTTTTAAAGTCTTTTCAGTTTCAACTTAATGGCAAATCTCTGCCTCATCCAGTTTCTACAACTATAAAAGGAATGTAGGACTTTTCCTTGGAGCGCTGGGCAAAGGAAGGCAGCCAAAACAAGCACAAATAGGATCACAGTGGCAACCTCGCTGAGATCCCGACGCCTCTTGGGGAGGGAGCTCTGTTTGCTTTTGCAGTGCTGCGGCCAGAGTGCACGTCCTCTCCTTGAAATGAGCTGCTTCTCACCGGGACCGAGCAGAGGGCGAGGGCTCGCAGACGGAGAAGGAACCCGTTGCTGGTGAGGCAGCAAGGCCTGCTGTGCTTCCACTGCTGTGCTGCACCTTTGCATCTCCCCGTGCCAGAGCCATGCAGGAGTTCCTGGTAGTGCTGCTGAAATACGATGATGGAAGAACTGGAGTAGATCTCATCTCCTTTGCCTTGTATTTCGTATCTTGGAGCGTGAGCCTGTAATAGAAGGACGCTCAGCTGGAAGGCTGCAGCTCTGAAGAGATTAGAGAAAGTCTGGTATTAGCTGCAAAGCCTTTCTTGAGGTTTTGTTCAGAAATATACAGCTTGAGGAGCTTAGTCAATTCTGGGTTAAAACTAGTGAGTGGATTCAGAGGCAGACAGTATGGCCTGCAAAATCTGGGCTGATGACTGTGAGAAAGCAGAGTGTGTAAAACAATGGAGCTGGAAGCAGGCTGGGAACGCCAAGTGGAGCTGCGCAGCCTTAGGCTAGCCTGGGAGTTGTGATCCACGTGATGAAAGCAGCCTGGTCCAGTAGGGAAATTCTGCCTGAAAACTTCACTTTTGCCCTGAAATTATCAGCCTTCATCTCTGTAGTGCTGACATTTCTTGGCTTAGTGGTTTGACTTATCAGTAGCAAAAGACAACGTGAGAAAAAACATTTTGCAATTCATGTTGTTCCTTTGCGTTTGTTCAAAATGGCTGCTGGGCACAGGAGAGAAAGTCTTTTTCCAGGGTCTAGGAAAGGGAAACACAGGAGAGTGGCCCTGGGTCATGCTGTGTAGTCTGGCTGTGTCAAGCGCTAGCAGTAATCCTCCAGGAGTTCCTCTGGAATGCCTGTAGCTCCTGAATGGCTTCCTAAACGGGCCCTTTCTTTGTCATGAGGAAGGGTGGGGAGACAAAAGTGACCTTTGAAATGATTTTGTCAAACCAGGGGTTACAGAACATGTGTCACTGTTGATCAGAGACACCATTGTAAAAAGAAAGGGCATCCAGTATGCCATTTTAATTTTTCTGACTTGTGTTTGTCTGCTGTTAGTAAAGTCCTGTCCTTTGTCTTCAAAAGCACCGGAGAGATGTGCAACATAAAAGGAACGATCATGGGGCCACCAAAGAGTCCCGTCTTTGTTGTTGTTTATACCAAAGTATTATGTTATGCTATTGGCAAAGTAATTTTCAGCTCCAAGTGAGACAAGATCAGTCACAGTGGTTTTCACAAGATTGATGTGAAGAGCTAGAGTGGTGCTAATTAATCAGAGATGGGGAGAGCGTGTGCCTGCATACTCAATTAGTGTAGCATTTCCTAAATTGGAAAGGAGCTCTGCCATACAGTAATACTATAGCAGAGCCTGAAGAGTGCGGAGATACAATTCGCAACCAGCTGCCTTAACTCATTACTGAACACTTGCACCCCAAGATGCTATTGAATGGTGAGCACAGAGTGGTTTGCTGTTGTAGGTACTGCAGTGCTGGAAATGGCAAAAAATGCTTGATAGACAGCATTTTGGTTTTTTTTTTTTAGAGGGTGTTCTATACTTAAGGCTCCTTAAATATATTTTTACTTAAGCAGAAAGAGGAATGGGTGTTTGCTACAGTAAATCCTCTTTGACGTAAACAATACTTAGTTACAGCTGCTTTTTACTGTTCTTTGAAATCCGGTCTCTTTTAAGAAAAACTGCAGGTTGTGATAGCTGCTACAGCACTATAAATAATAATAAAACGGCAGTTCCAGCTTAGTTACGACACTGCGCATGGAAGCATAAAAATGAAAACTGATCTCCACCTAAAAAAAAGGCATAGATGGTAGGACAGAATACGTTCTGTACTTGATATCTAAATTAATTTCACTCTTGAACTCTAGTATTTGTGCTTGTTTGTTCTTATGTTATAGCAAAGATACCTTTTCTTGCCTATAGGTAGAATAACCTGTAAGCCATTGTGATCCGAAGTAGCAGAAGATTCTTAAGTCTTTGAAAACAAAGTGATTTAGTGGTATAGCAGCTTTAATTTTATCCGGATTTGTAGTTTACATCAGGCACAGCTGTTGAGTAAACCTGTAGAATGAATTAGAAATGGATTAATGAAGCTCTAAGACAAATACATTAGAATATTTTAAACAGCTCTCAAGGAAACAGTTTTATTTAATTTTAGTCATGTAATGGCTTTATACTCTGAGCAAAATAAAGTAAAACAATAGACTCAAATTCTAAATTGACAGCCAACATGTAATTTTTTCCACAGGCTTTTGAAGTATGCAAACCCATATAATTATTTTCTGACTAGTGAAATTGGCTCATATGGTTTATGAGGGAAAGAAGCCCTCCCGAACAAATACGGTCTGTGGCAGCTGGCCCGATACCTACTATGCCACTCCAGTGGCTATAAAACCAGAGATAACGGTCCAATTTCATTTGTAGCTATGCTGCTGTAAATCTGGAGTAAGTTCATTGGTCTGGTTCCAGCATTAGAAACCTAAGTTACTTTTCCTCTCCCGGTCTCTGTGGTTTGGGGCCATGTTCTATGCAATGCAGCTTGGATAAAATGTATCTAGTATCTTTGATATCTTAAGTCAGAAATAGGTCACTGATGTTTGATTCTCCAAGGGAAAAATACTCAGTTCAGCAGCCAGAGGAGAGAGGAGGGATGATAGCTTCCAATAGACTTACTTAACTTAAGAAGTCCTAGTTATCTGCCTTATTCAAGCTTCTGCCTTGTTTCTGCTGAAACAGTCCTTGAAAACAGGAACTTCTGATGCTCCTAGTTTTGCTGGAGGAACCTGGGAGCTAGTTGCTATGTTGGTCTTTGGGTTGTTGTCGTCATCCTTTGAGCATGTGTTACTCCTGTAGCATGGCTAACACAACAGGAGCTGCCTAGCAAATTTAAGAAAGTGCCAGCAGGTTTACTTGTCTTAATCATACTGCTGTATTTAAACTGCTGCAAATCTCTTATAATTCAGAATATCCTCCTTTTTGCAGTTTAGCTGAGGTGTTACAGCCCGAGAATTTCATTTGGCAGAAGGAAGACTGTACCTGCATGGAAGGAGTGGTGGACTCCCACTGGCAGATGCACTGCTCTGTAGCTGTTTGCTTTTGAAGTACCACTGGTGAAGCTGCCTAGAGATGGATTTATTCTTTGTTCTGCTTATTTGTGGTGTTTGCTTGCTTTACAATTGAAACTGTTCCTGTAAGAAGTTGAGAAGTAATTAGGAATGCTTAACAAAAGCACAGGTACTTGGGAATCTGGATAGCACACCGTTTGTAAGAAGTAATTATCTTTGCCTCACGCTCAAGACATAGAAGTTGTGCTCATCACCTAGCCAAGCATAGGTCAAACTGAGTTTAGCCCACTCTTGAGAGATTTGAAAAGCCCATGCATATGGTTAAATTCTAGTACAGTGGAACAAATCCTCTGGTTGACTTTGTAGGGTAGATTGTTTTTTAAAAAAGCTGCTGAAATTAGAGAGCATGTGCAGGAGTTTGTCCTGGTCCACTCTTTGACCATCGAGCATGGCTGATCTGCCTAAGAGTTACCTGCCCTGCACCCTGCAGAATGACCTGGAGCACATATATATATTTTTTATTTTTTTTTTCTCGCTGCAGTGACTTGGCTGTGTGAGTAAAAATAAATAATATTCCAGTCAATAAAATGTAATAAATAGTGTCCCTGTTACAGGTACAAAATGATACTGCTGTACCTCAGTCACGCAGATGTACAGTACAAAATGCTGCTAGACAGAAATGTGATCTTTCACAATCCAGAATATATTTTTTCCCATTTCTATTTTATTTCATGGCCTAGTCAGAAAAAGCTCCCATTTTTTTCTCATAGACCATAATTTGTCTATCTTTGTTCCTACTTTGTTGAGTGCTGTAATTCACATCTCCGTGTCTGATTTTAAAGGATGGTATCGTGCCATACCTGAAACCATTTGGGTTACCAATTAGATAAAATAATGCAGAGTGGGTTAACATATTAGCAAACTTTGTTCAGAATATTTTTGCAAAGATAATCTGAGTTATTAACTAGCTGAACAGGGATACAAGTTTTGTCATTAAATGCAGCTGACTGAAAATTGAGTTAAGTCTCCAATTATATGGACAAACAGTCCTGGAAACTGTTTCTGTTCAAGCCATTGTTCTCTGATCAAAAGGACTTTGTGATAGAGTTGTCTTTTTTTTATGAGATGGGAAATGTGAGCTGTATGAAATGTGCTACCTTAACGTCATCTGTTATGTATTGATAAGATTTTTTCAAACTTTTGAGAATAAAACATGATCCTATAGTTGTCTATGATGATACTATTTTTTTTTTGCTTTGTATGGAAATCATGTATTCTTCTCTTTTTGTCACTGGTTTAATTTTGACCTTGATACAAACTATGCCGTTCTGATGTTTTCGGTGACTTGTGTGGAATGGGGTGACATTCTAGCCCTTTCCAAAGGAGCAGACGGTAGCTTTCCATAAACGCAGCTCTTCAGGGAGGAAAGGCTGCAGGCCTTTTAGTCTGTGAGAAGGGGAAGTGAAAACTGACACTCAGAAGCTGAAGTCTCATGAATAAAAAAGATGCAGAGTTGTGGACCATTGGTCTGAGCATTTCTTATGTTCCCAAGTTCTTACGTCATCTCCGTGTTGGGGTTCTGGATGGACTTTTTGCTGATGGATGCACAGAATGATGACCGTGTGCCAGTACCATGTACCTGGCGTGGAAGAACTGGAGAACATTTTGCAAAGTTGTCTCAGCTAATTCAATGTAAAACAGAGCTGGGTATCTCTTCTCAGCTCTCTTAGGGAGCGAATTCCTGTTTAGGACCATTTGTTGCGAAGCCCTTGAGCTAATAAGCCACTTTATTATCCAGTAGCTCTGGGTTATCTGATCCGGACACGTGAGCTGGCTGCCTGGTGAGACTGCTTAGGTCCTGAACCAACGGTAGCATCTGGGATTTTCTTTGTCTGTTTGCCAGCTGGTGAGAAGCTTGACTGAAAGGCACAAATTAAAATCTAAAGAGAGCCTTAATGGAAGGGCCAAGCAGATGGAGATCAGCGTGGAGACTGGTAAACGGGATAGCAAGGCATAAGACACAACTTGTACTGTTGCCCTGAGGCTGCATCTGTTACTGGAAATAAAACTTGGGGTTGTCATTATTTTAACTTACCAAATGTATATGAGCTGACAAAAAGCAATTCTCGTGTCTGTAAGCGTTTTCATGATAACGCATCTTACGTTCTGCACTAGGACGCGACCCTATTGCTGCAACTTCACCTCGTAATGCCAGCACTGAACACATGACGGAGTTGTGCGTGCTCACACCCGTATCCAACATCACGCATTTGCTGGTAATCGTTGGTAAATTGTACGCCAGGCCAGCTGTACAGTTTAATTCCTGCCCTCTGTCTGTTTGGAAATAACATGACTATGCATATTGAGTCGTATTCCAGATCCTTTATTGACAGTAACTTTTTATAACCTTATACCATGGCTATGCTTAAGTGGTTTATCATTGGCTGTGTATCTACGAAATAAGTGAAACACAATTATAAATAACAAAATTAACAAAGTAAAGCTGTGAAGTGATTATGATATTTTTAATAAGCAAAGGATCTGGAAACCACTGTGGTTTCCATTTTTGCAAGTGAATTAGTATAATTACGTGTTTTAGTAGCTAAAATAAAAAACAAATTGCAAACCATGTTTTTGTTCTGTTAATAAACTTGGCTAAAATGCTGATTCTTCAAATGTGTTCTACTAGGCAGGAAAGGACGAGGTTAATGATAGCAGCCTTTCATCACCTCTGTAGTTTGAAAACCTTGTGGATTTTAACTTTTTTGAAGGATTTTTTGTTTGTTTGTTTGGGGGGGTTTTAGGTGTTGTTTTTTTGTTGGTTTCTTTTTTTTTTTTTTTTTTTTTTTTTTTTTTTTTTTTT
>WHYT01017844.1:182000-221675 GCA_009806455.1 Tetrax tetrax
GCCTTCTGCAATGGAGAACATAATGGAGATTCTTAAACAAACTGCATAAAGATGTGGGAGTCCCGTATTGATCTGATTTTTCTTAGAATTATGTTTAGCTAAGCTCTCAGTCGCTTTAGTATTTATTCAATAAACACTTTTTATTAGCGTTGTTTTTTCAGTCACTCTACCTCTGTATGCGGTTCCAGTTTCTCTTTACCTTTGTTAGATTTTTCTTAGTTACTGCATAATCATCTTGATCAAAGATACCCTTGGCATATTTGGTCCCCCACCAATATGTAACAAAAGGGCTTCTTGGGAACTCAGGGCATGAATGCACGAGCAACTGCCCGGGTTAAGTCGTCTGCTCTATGGTTCTGTTACATTTACAGCACTTGCAGTAACCGTGAGCCGAGTTTGGGAAGCGTGGAAGGGAGGGCCTGTCTGCCTCTGAGAAGACCCTAAGCACTGACAGACGATGTTTTCCAAGTTTACACCCTCACCTTTTGTTGGTGTTTTGTGTGTCCCTGCCTGAGATTTATTTTGGGTGGACCCCTGTCTGCCCTGTTGCTGGCTGTACGCTCTTCCCTTTTATGCCCGGTTCCCTAAAGCAAGTCTTTGGTTCTGCCATAGCTAATTTGGCACGTATTACAGAGTAATTGCCCTCTTGAAGCACTGCTCCTGCTTTGTTAGATGCTTTTGCTGGTGTCTGGTGAACACGCTTTCTTGTGGAGGCTGAGTAAATGAATAAACAAATTAAAACCCTTGTGGCATAGAGGGAAGAGGACTGTGTGGAAGGGCACTGTGCGGCTTCTAACCAACAGCTTTGTGTTGTTACCTGTTGGAACGGAACATGTTGCGTACAAAAAATTGACTCTCCTCTAGTAGTCTGATAAATAAGCAGACTCTTAAAAGGTAGCTTATTCATAGAGTGTAATAGGTTAATCTTGTTAGCGTGAGCTTCATCTAGCTTCGGAATTACTGAATTTGATGATTTTTCTTGGATGCTCCTCTTCCTCTTGCGTCGTGCGTGGGCTGCAGTAACCTGTCCTGTGCTTGGGCTCGAGCTGGAAGATACAGAACAGTTGTAGCCCCTCTCTGCAGGGGTAGTTCAGCTCCTCCTGCTCCAGAGGAATGAGCTTTCTTGACCCAGCACAGGGAGACACGGTGCCTTCCCTTTTGCTGGGACTGCTGTCACTTGCAAACTCCGATCTTTGACTTCTGGTTGTTTTTTTTTTTTTTTAAAGTTTAAGTGAAAATACAGCAATGAAATGTTATTGAAAGCATTAGCTTTCTCTGTGTTACTGCAGTGGAAAATAGCTCCCAAGAAGATCGAACCCCGCAGCCAGGCCATGATTCTCAATTGCAATGCATAGCTTTTAATCTTCATTTTAAAAAGCTAGATTGATCCATTAAAATGTATATTTTAATGTTAGCAAAAGTGCTAGTCGCAATTAAAGAGCTGTTGAAGGTCAGTAGTAAAAAGCTTGGAAGGTTGGAAGGGTGGGAGCTGACACCTGAGAATGTCAAAATTATGACTTCCTGCAGTAAAACTGTGGACATTTGAAAGGAGTGTAAATAAAAACTTATTCTTGGTGGACCTCTTTCAAGCTAGGATGTTCGATTCCTCCCTAGGGGGCTCATTATCTCTTGAGTGTGCTCATCTTTACACGGGCTTCTTTTTGACATGGGGGATGTATCTCGGGCTGTTCGCAGCTGCCTTGCCGTGCTCAGCCAGCGTGTGAAGGGTTGGTTGTACGGTGTGCTGTACACAATTTTGGCAGCATCTTTTCCTACTCCTGCTAATCTGATAAGAACCTGTGGCTGTGACAGTCTTCAGAAGGTGGTGAAGAGTGAGCTCCCAGCTGGGAGCTGTAATAACTGTTGTCAGGAGCATCCCAGTAGAGGGGAGATAGATGGATTTTGTTTGTTTGTATCTTTATTTCTGCGGGGAGGGGCACGCAGCAAAAGCCTTTTTAAAAATCTCATCATTTCCTCTTTTAATTTTTCCCCAGCATTTAAAACGAGCAAACAGAAATGAGTAAAAGATGGCTGGCTGCCCCCAGGGGTGTTGTGGTAACGTCTCTCTTTGGGCTACTGCAGCTACGGGAGGAGCTTTGTTTGGGAAGATAATTGCTGTTTTCAGTTGTGGTTACATCTACAGCAAGGACCTAGAATATCTGTTCGGTCCCTGTGCTGACCCACACGGCTTGCTGCTTGGAGAAGAGATTTTTGTGTGATAAACAGCAATAATATCGATCTGCAGATAATCTACTCCTGCCGCCCTGCCTCACTCCTCCACCCTTCCCCCAGAAAAAAGCAGCAGTAGCAGTGTGTCATCTACATTTCATTTAAAAGAGAAAACAATGAACTTGAACAAACACAACAGAAAAGGAGAAGCTGCCTCTTCTCATTTTTTTTGTTGCCCTCAGCGTTTCCAAAGAGGGAGAGAATTTCTTGATGATTGGTTTGAGAACCTGGAGAATTGTGCTGAAATCCTGATTAACACACAAGTTTTTCGAGCCTCTCCAGTGCTTTCAGCATGAAAGGAATTGGCATTTGCAAGAGAAAGAATCATTGTTTAAATAGCAATGTGAAATATCTTATTTATCTTATCATTTTCACTGCCTTCATGATTAAGGTGAATGCTTGAAGCTTGCAGTCTTCGTTTCGCAGTGCACTCTGAGCTTTTCATGAAGAATGAACAGCTGAGGCATTCTTTCCTTTTCAAATTTTGGTGATGGAAGAAGTGGCCTTAATTCTGTAATTCTGTGATTGTTTTTAGGGAAAAGGAAATTAATTTTGCAGGAAGAAAACCGAACCTACTGGGAGCCCATTAGAAAGTGCATAGGATGACACTCACGATTTTGATTTAGCGTTATATACCCTAACATCTGCATCTAAGGGAACAATAGAGCAAATCTTATGCAATGACATTGAACTGCAGCCAATTCTGTTTGCATTTACTGCCCCTAGCTGAATAGCAAAAAGTAATTGCAGCCAATTCCTGAATTAATGTTCCTGTGCCTCTGTGGATTAGAAAATATGTGGGAAAATAAAATACAGTAAACTGCTCATCTACTGGAGTTAATTCTAATAAATCCAGAAGCCAAGAAGCAAAGTCAAGTTAGGGCAGAAATTTTTAATAACTATTTATGTTCAGTAAATCAGATGATGTATTCATATTAGATGCTGGTGATTAACTACGTACCATCACACTGACAAGTAGGCATGATATTGGACAGAAGGTATTAAAATCTGTCATTTTTATATCAGTGGGGACAGATAACTTGTATCCAAGAGTTCTTGCAGAGCTGAGGAGCTGATTTCACTAAAGATGAGTGCTGCTAAATTGTTTTGAAGGAGATGCATAGCCAGCTGAGAGGCAAGATGTAAGCCTGCTCTCGCCTGTTCTGAGACTCTTGTCTCTCCCGCTCTGTGGGGTTGGAGGTCCAGTGTTTCAGGTTCAGAAGTTAGTTGTAAAACTCCATACCTTGTAAGTTGAACAATGTAGGCATTGTTGTTTGATTCTGGACTTTAATTGCAACTAACCTCCAGTCCTATAAACTCTCAAGTCTCAGGGGAATTGTGGATAACCTCCTGTGGTCGTTGTGCAGGAGAATGATGGTGTTGCATTAAAAGCCAGAAATATGATGCATGAATTACTTTTTTTTTCTCTTTTTTTCTTTTCTTTCCATTTTGTGAATCATTGGTATAATCTGAAATTTTAAATCAGAAGAGAACTCTATACTTTGCTTTCTGTTCCTTGCTAACACAACAACAGAATTTTAATACATTTTACAGTGAAACTATGTGTCGAAAACCACTTTACAGATAATTACTAAAAATAATTGTCTTTTGAACTGTGCGCTATGCTCAGGACTGAGCAGTAACGCAAGAGCCCTTCATTTGCATTTGTAATTCATGCTGTTGTAATTGCACCAGAATAACATCTAAAGCTTTAAATGTCTGTCTCTTCCTGTCCCTTAAATCTTTTTGAATAAATGTGACATTCTTACCCTGATGACGAAGGTACAGGCTCTGTTGGTTAAATATTTTAAAGCTTGTGGTTAGATCAATATTTCACAGCCCTGCGTAGCGTTCGTAGGGTGTCGCAGGTACTTAGTCTCTTTGAAAGCCAGCAATTAGAGTGATAGGGACTTTAAAGGCGTGTTCAGAAAAATCATCTTCTAATCAGGTGTGCTGGCTGACAGTGGTTGCGTTCTAGGTCAAAGCATTAGTTAATGCTTCATGGGCACGCTGCAGCCGTTGAAACAATCCGAATTTGGTTGGTGGAGACAGGCCAAGTAAGACTTGCATCTCTTTATTATTCTTCAGGAACTGTGGCTTTCAACAGGCCTCCTGCCCTGCAGTGGCTCAGATCATTGCATTGCTATGTCATGCTGAATAATTCGCAGCATTTAGCACTTAAATTGGCTCATTGCAGACAATCCAATTAGAATAAAGTCTATTATCATTTTGGAACCTTGGGATGGAATGGAGTGTTTAAACGAAGAGCGTGCTGTACGGCCGCCTGCGCTCCCTGTAGCTTCCCCCAGCCTTGCAGGGCTCGTGTGCCACACCGAAATGGCGCCTGATGCTTCGGAGGGAAGCTCCCGCTCAGCCCTTGGTTGAAAGCTGCTTTTCATCTGAAGATGTATGGGAAACTCACAGTCTCGAGGGAGATCTGAGGTGCTTTATCTTTTTGCCTTTTCGTACGTAAAATTTCCGAAGCATTTTTCTTTTTGTGGAGGCAGACGCGTTAGCTGGTGCTGGGAAGGGAGCACTGTGGTGGGTGAAATTTGAAATATGGGGTGGCTTGGCTGGGCTGGGCTACTTCCCATCCCAGGCCCAGGAAGCCACATGTCCTGCTGTGAATTTTCGCTGTTGACCTTTTGCTCAGATGTTGAAAGTCAATAAGGGCCAGGTTTGAAGAGATGCAGTAAGGTGTGTGGGGGAGTTCACACACCAGCTGGATGACTGAGGCATTTAAATCCCGTGGACTTGTTGGAAACAGCGCTGAGCTGCAGAGGTGCGCTTGAGATCCCAACCAGATGTGTGTCTGTACCATTGGGTGTCTCTGCTGGGCCTCTCGCTTTGTTCTGGTTTAAGACATGGGTTTTTTTTTTTTATTTATTGGTGACAAATTTAGTATGAGTGTTTTTTACCCCTCCTCCCACAGCTTGTACCCAGCCATGTGCATTCCTCTTGTGCTGGTTTTTGAGCTATGCAATGAACTGATCTGGAAACTGTCCCAAGTTAAAAAAAAATCACTCTTTTCTTCACAAAACTTCGGCAGATGACATAGCTAACGCATTCAGATATTTTTTGCTTGTATTTATTAGGAAAAATGTAATACAATAGACGAGAGCCATAATACAAGCAAGTATCTACGTTGAAGTGTTGTATATAAGATAAAACACTGACGAGAGGATAATATATGAATATTACATTATAATATTAATATTGATTCCTAATGCTTAGATAAGTCTCTTGGCACTCAGGATGCTTTAGCAAGGGAAGATAAGGGCCAAATCCATTAGCTCTGGTGAGATGTGGATCTGCTTACCTTTGGATTTCATGTAGACAGGCACTTGCATCCTGAGCAGCCGTTGCGCTGAGTTAAATGCTGCTGTGCGGAGCAGGGACAAGAGGAGCTCGGAACAAGCAGAGAAGGGAGTTCAGGAGTGAGAGCATTCTTCAAGCAGAGAGATCAGATGTGTGTTCTGTATATCATTCATCTTGTTGAAAGGTTTTTTTTTACGTACCATAGATCTGACCGTGTATCTAAACATACATGCATAAAATAACATTTTCTCAGCTCTGAAAAATGTAGACTAGGATAAATTTTTGTGGTGCTTTGTATTTAAGTATTTGCCTTATTCCTCAGAGACATGGAAGAAATTGTCCACAGAATAACGGTAGGCACATTAATCTTCCTATCCAAGAAGGTATTTCATGCATGGTGTTTGGCATGCAATAGCTGCATATTACCAAAACCACTTTGCTAATAAAATCGTTTTTCTATTTAAAAAAAAAAAAAGAAAAGCTAAGTGTAAGTATTTATTGCATGACACTTATACACTGTGACATACTGAAAAGTAGTCTTTTAATATACTAATTAAAAAGATGCCAAGCCTACATGTTAGAATACCCTTGAATCTTGTAATTTAAATGGCTCAAGATTTGTAGGTAGAGATAGCTGTTTAATATGGACAAACTGATTTTGCCGCAGAAGTTAGACTGGTTTTCTTGCCCAGTCTCACGGTACATGCTGTACCTGAGATGGAGTGCTTGAGCTTTTAAGCCTTAAACACTGAAGTGTAGCTGAAACATGCCTCCTATCCTCTGTTGGTCCATCGGTTGCAAGGGAGTGTCCCATTACATGCAAAAGCTTTTTTTGTTCAGCAGGAAGATTTTAAAATATAATTACCTTAGAGTCACAGTTCTACAGTGCACGTGAACCAATTCAAGGCTGTGCCAACCCCTGGAAAGCACAGCTCTGCCCCAGCCGCGTGCTGCTGCCTCTCCCTGGGCTGCGCTCATCTGACCCCCTTGTCGTCTTTTTAGGAAAAATTCACCTCAGGAAACAAAAGAAGGGAATGGTTTCAGGCCCCTGCGGGCTCAACTCAGCAGGGAGAGCACTGGAAAGGGTGGTAGGTAAATGGGAGAGGAAGGGCCAGTCGTTTTAGCAGCAGTCCCTGGTGAGGATGGCTGAGATACGTGGTTAAGCCTTGCTCTTGGGTACCGCTGCCCGTGCTGTCTTGGTGTCTCGTTGTGGCTGGTATTTTGTCACTGGGCTAGGAACCCTGCGGAGCTGAAAGAAAGCAAAGCTGGTGTGGTGTAAATACCTCCTTTGTGTTCGAGTCAGAGTAATGCTTTGTGAGGTGTGGGTAGGACCAAGGAGTAGCATTGCTGTAGCATGGCCTTTTCGCTCCTGAGAGCAGCACAGCTCTAGGAAAGGTGGCAAAAGGATTGTCAGACTGAATGAACGCTGGTTTGAAAATGAAGTTAGCGCCTGCTGCTTGCTTCCCTGCTCATCGGTGTGCTGGCCAAGCAGCGCCTGAGGCGGTGCTGGTTACATCGTGGGTGGACTGGGCGATGGACGAGTCTTCTGCTGAGCTGGTATTTTGTGGTGCTTTGAATACACCTATTGGTGAGAACTGGGGAAAACACTAAATGTCTTCCGGGTATATGCTGCTGTAAAACGCAGGAAAGAAGTGAAGTTTGTGTTGATTAAAAAGCCTTTTTGTTTATTCAACAGTGATTAGCTTCAGAGCAGTGGTTGGGTTTTGTTTTTCAATTTGTACATTCAGAGTCTTTCATAGAATAGCCAATTAAAGAAAACATACATAATGAACACTTACTTTTAACTGTCCTAAAAATAGAGGTTTAGATTGGAAGTGTTATCTCAACTTTAACTACACAGTAGCATAAGCTATAATAATGTGGTAATAGCTGGAGTTGACGCAGCAGGTAATGAATCTTCAGTTGGATATGAACTTTATTATCCAATGTATGGTTTCAGCCTGAGTCTGTCTCTTGTTGTCAGAAGAGTAGCATTTGCATAATTAAATAAATGATCCTAAAACTGTCTGCTCCTGTGTGGCTGTGAAATACAACGCTTCTTTCTGTCAGTGCTTGAGCTCATACTCATGGATTATTGGAAAATGCATCACAGAAAATTAACATCAAACCTTGGGTCTTTGTGAAATACACAGTAAGCAGAGGACTTACTGAACCAACAGCCTGGGTTTTGTTTCTCATCTCACTTAATTGATCTTATCAGCAATTTTTCATTTGAGGACCTTTTGACACTGCCTAAAATTTAAAAAATAAACACACAGTGGCAAGGAATGCTGAAGGCATTATGTATTCTTAAAGGCGGGGGGAGATAAGCTTATGTTCCTGGTTTGTTTTTACTTTCCGTATTTCATGAGCCAGATTACAGGGAGACTCATTGCAGTGTGTTCACATCAAAAGGCATTTCAAGGGTGTAGCTTCCACTCTCTTCCTGCATGGATGTATTTTATTATTTATTTTTATCCTGTATCTGTTGTTGCTAAGAGCTATATTTTCTGTTTTTAATTGAAAAATTCAGTGCAGCTCATGTGCTGGTGTGTTCTCATTGCCATGCCCCTGAAGAACTTTGGCCTGCCATAGAGGTGCTCTTTAGCACGGGATATACACCTGCTATTATTTTAGTTCTAGAAGTCACCATTTCAGTCCCTTCTTTTGGCCAAAGCCATGCTGTGAGCGAAACAGTATGATAGTGTCATTATTTTGTTGTAATGGTGACTGTGTTCAGTTGCAACAAGATGTAGTCCCAGGGCCTTCACCTTCAGCACGTGCTCCTCACGTGGGAGGTCCTTGGGTCTGTCTCCTACAGCTGATGGAGAGAGCTGTGCTCAATAAAATTCACACTGAATTTCACAAATGAGTTTTCCTAATGGCTATACACAGCCGTTCAGGGCATCGAACACAGGAAAATAAGTGGCCAGTGAAGGAATGTCACTGGTGTTGATATTCTCCTCTCCTCATCCAGCACCCTCTAAAACCCATGGGAAAGGTTCATCAGGACGCATAACTGGGGCTTGTGTCACTTGTGAATTGTTACACAGTCATTGGCACTTCTCAGGGAGGAAAAAAAGAGAAAGAAATGCTGCTAAAATGCCATATATGTTTCCAAGCTTTCTGTTTCCTTAAAGGTGTCAACTGTACCATGATATTTCCCAGACATAATAGAATGTCATAGTTCTACCAAAAATCTGTGATTGATTGCCACTGTAATGAAAGCCAGTGTGCACTGATGTACAGATTTTAAACTATTTTTGCCTTTATGCTTTTCTTGTTTAACCTGACATTTCTGATTACTGTATCTGGGTGCCCAAATATGTCAAATGTTTATAGTGCGTAAAGAGCAGTTTTTTCTTTTCTTAGAAATAGCACTAATCTTGTTTGAACCTGCAATTTCTTGAAGCTTTTTCTCCATTGTTGGACATGATGTTCTGTTAAAAAAAAAAGACCATAAAATACTGCGATGTGGCTTGTGAAAGCAGGACGACTGATTTGTCACAGTAGTACAGTCCTCTTTTTTTAATCCGTTGACTGAATTGAGCTTGTTCATCCTAAATTTATTTCCCAAGACAGAGAGCAAACATTTAGTTGAAAAGTGAGTAGCTTATTCCATTTCCATATGTTTTTAATTGTCCAGTTCCTTTGAGAAAAGACCATTAACTGAACCAAATTACAGTTTGGATGTGAATTTTTCAGCATGGATCTCTGCCCAAAAGGTGATAAATTAGATGCTAAACTGTCTTTGCTAGTGACCTGGGAGATTAACACAAAACTATTTTGAAAATAGAAGGAAAGATTTGTCAGCCAGTCAGTGACTGTCACATTTGGGCATCGTAAATTCCTTCCGTACTTGCCTTATTTGAAGCGAATGACAATATATAGGAAAATTTCAAGCAAAGTTAACCCTTTGGCATCCCCGTAAATCTTGGAATTAAACTTGAGCAGCAGTAATCTTGAAATTGTAAAGAAACTAAAAACCTTCTGTGAGCTGCTGCTTGCAGTTTAGATTTTTGGTACCTTTGATTGGCGCAGGAGCACGTAGAGGGCTGGTGGGAATCTATAAAATCAAGTACGATAGTGGTAATCCTGGGGGGGGCTTCAAGTTACAAATAGAGCAATAATAAAATACAACTGAACAATTAAATCTCGAGTCCTCTGTGGCTTTGGTGCTTGTGTTTTGCTTTTATGCATCAACACGAGTAATAGAGAGGTATGTTTTTCTTCCACCGCTTTTAACAGCCCTCAAGTTAAATGAGAAGCGTTTGGAGTGTTTTGTGCAGCTGCGTTGGATACATTAAATGCACAGACATGCTGGCTGTATTGACCTGAAAAAAGAGAAGTGATGCATTCCTGTAATTTTAGCTGCTTTGTGGTCATTAGGAAAATGTCATTGTTTTTATGCTTACATCTGCTATTTGATGGTGACCTTTGGTGAATGCTCCGGGTACCTCTCAGCCCGTTAATGCGCGCTGCTGTGGGATGCAGCGCTTGACTGCAGCGTGGCCCAGGCACGGTCCATCTTATTGGTGGTGAAGACTCTGGATGTTGTCAGTGTAGGACTCTAATTCCTACTTCTCTTCACCATCCTTTAAGAGAGGCTTTGCTTAAAAGCTGTTTGTAGCTGGATCTTGCTTCCAGGATGAAACTGGGAAGAAAGTAATTTTTGAAGGACACTTGTTCTCCTCTGTTAAACATTTTCTCCTTTAGAGAAAATGTCTCCTCCTTCAAGGGATTTGAAGAGAGCCTTGGCACGACATCGGAGTGGATAATCTTTGCAGCTGCCTTTTTCAGCAAACCTCTGGGGAGCAGGGGGTGAAGCAAGCGTCTGGGAAGCCAGAAGACAGGATATTTCTTCAGACAAGTTGAGAAATAATCAGGGGCTATAGGAGGCTTCTCGGGATGAGAATGAAAAGGAACAGATGGATTCTGGAGATTACCCAGTGGGATTTAGTGACCACATCAACATGTAGAGTGGGGGGAGGATATTCAGTTTTAAGAAGTGCTCCGATTGCTTTTATTCTAAGGCAGTGCTAAAAGTAGTGACAAGGCTGGTGCTGTGTGATAGTTGGGTCCTGCCGATAGTTTACAAGGTTTTGACCAGGCCAGTCTCAAACAAATGTGAAAGTAGTGAAGAGAAGGGAGCTGCCGGTGAGGAACTAGTGCCTCTTCCTCTTCAGAAAATCATTGGACTTAAAATTATCATGGGCCGGCTGGGAACTCACATTTGTTGAATTAAAGAAGAATTTTTTTTTTTTTTTTTTTTTTTCTCCCATTGGGAGATCGTTCAGATTCAAGGCTTGCAGCTTTCTTCCAAGTTCCCATTTTCTGGGCTTATGTTGTTAAAATGGCTGATTTTGTATTTCAGTGTCTTGGTCAGATGTAAGAGCAGCAGGTCTGGGGCAGTGCCCCTCTCAACAGACAGGGTTATTCAAGTCCAGTGCCACCTTACCTGCTAAAATGAAGGAAAAAGGTCATAGTTTTTTGATACTTGAAGAGGGCAAAATTCTAATACTTCTGTGTGTGAGACATTTTTTGTAATTACATATTTTTTTGTTCTTTTTTCTTAAAAGAAATAGTTAAATTTGCTTCTGCAACACAAGGATGATAAAAAGCACCAACTAGCCAGATTACTTCTGATCTCCCGAGAAGAGATTAAAATGGTGAATTTTAAGACAGATTTATTTTTTTAAAATAAGTTTAAGCTATAATATAGAGCCATACCTATCAAACATTGAACAGCACTATTTTTGGGCTGTCAGCAAAGACATGAAGGGCATGGGGAGACACATTTATCCCCTGCTCTTTTCCTGATGACCCTATTCAACATAGTTGTGGGATTCCTACATTTTTTCCTACCTATTTTTAGAAGTGGTTATTCTTTTGTTTCTTGTTGCTTGGCAAAGCCACTTGAATGAAGAAAATCTCTGCAAAAAAATGATTCTAATTACATAGAAGCAAGTGCCTACGGGGTGATGCTAAGAAATGACTTGAAATGCCTGCAAAATAGTTTGAATAGATTGGCTGGGTTGGTAAGTTATTCTAAAAGAATAATGAAGAGCAAATGTAAATAAAATGGGAAACACTATTCTCAGAAGACAGGTAGCACTGATGTCCATTCTGCTCAAAATGGACTGTAAAAGGCTTGTAACTCGTTGTATAAATCATGCTCCCTTCAGCTTTGTGAAAGCTTTCAGTGGAGCTTTTGAATCTTAAACAGGCAAAGCAGTCATATCAGATGTAGGCTGTTTTTTTTTTTCTTTCTCCTCCACAGGGCACATAACAGTAACCAGATGTAGTGGAGGCTGAGCAGACAGCAGTAATCCCCACTGCCGGTGTCACCGCTGTTGATCCGTTTTATTATGTAGCTCATTCTTGCACTTTTCGCAGTTCTAACGACCCATCTTCGATGTTGCTGAATGTCATTTTTAATCTGCAGGAGCCTCCTTTTGGCTTTTCTGCCATGTATTTCCACTTTCGGCTTTGGGGAGAATGTCACATAATAGATACAACTCATAAGCATTGTGAATTACAGCTCTTCTTGAGACTACAGCTGGATCTAGTGCTGAGACTACAGTTTCAGGTTGACTTTTCTGCAACTGTAACATAGGAACAGTGAAATGTTTATATTTGAGACTGAAATCTCACCTTGACACTAGACACTCTTGCCTTGCAAGTCTCCATTTGTAGGTGAATTTTCTAAAAAATTCAACAGATAGTATTTTCTGTATAATAATGGATTTGGGACAAATCCGTTTGGTCATATGTCTGACAACTACATATGGAATTGACTTTTGTGGCACTAGTGGCTTTGAATGAGTGAGTGTTTGTCTTCCAGACTTCCTTGTGTATTTGTTGGCAGTCCCTAAACCCATTGCAATCACCGATTAAGCACATTTTTTCATCTTTACAAACTGCTTGTGCTACTAAGAAGCTTTCAGGCGATGTAGTGAAAGAAAAAGAAATCCTTGATCTTAATTTTAAGGAAGAACAGACTCTTTGCAGCAAGTAGTTAATGATAACCCGGAGGACACCAGCGTTTCTTCCTACTTGCTATTCCATGTTGGTTTCCTGTTTAAATCAAGATTAATTTTGATGTGATGTCTATTACAGTGTTCTGGTTCCTGCTCTAGACATTTAAGTTTATATGAACTGCTTATCCTGTGTCCTTAAAGTTAGTTAGGTTCTTAGCTTGTAGATCTGATTGGATTTTTATGGTGGATTTGGAAATAACTATGAGTTTCACTGGAAGTGTCACCAGAATTCTTATTTTTGCAAATATTGAGGAGAAGACGTGAGCACCACTGTGGTGGGCAGGTTGTAGAAACTTTGATTTGGACTGCAATGCTTGGGACAAATGAAAGCTGCTGGCTTCAGTTTTCTGTTATAATTTTCTTTGGCTTTTGTAATTTAAATATAATTTTGCCCTGAAGTGTGGGTGATTTGAAATATTAAAATAAACTGATTCTACTTGCAGGGAAAGGGAGAGGGTGGAGTGGAGTCTCCCCATCCCTGCTTCTGGTCTAGACTTCTGCCAGATTTGTCTCAAACTGTAAACCCTTAGCCCCTAGACGTGATGGCTGGGCTGAAGTGCAGAAGGCAGCTGTTTGCAGCTGTACAGAGCCTGTCCTGGCAGTGGTGCAAAGACCAGCCTGGCTTCCTCTTCATCTCTAGGAACAAGTCACGGTGTTGATACTGGTCTGTGATGGTCTTTGTAGTTTGGAGCCTGGCTAGTGAGACTGCTTCTGGGGCCAAGAGCTGTCAGGACGGAGGAGATCAACAGGAGGCCCGTTTGTAATACATTAGAAGTCCATTCGCTTGAGCAGCCTTAGCTTGGAATTACCTTCCACCAGTGGCTTGTCAGCTGGTATCTGCTGGCATTTGGGAGACTGTGGCAGGCTCATCTATCACCTGTGCTTTTGCTCACTGGGCTGATTGCAGAGACTGTGATAAACTTAATCTAGGGTGGGAAGTCTATTTTGCCTGACATTAGTCAATAAGCCACATATATTCTTGTACACGGGCCTGCAGACCACGTGGGATGATGCATTAGCAAATCCCTAAATAGATGGCTTGCCTTAAACTTAATGAGCACTTTTTATATACGTGGGGAATGATAGCCACAGAGTTCTTTCAGTACAGTCAGCTGTACTGAAAAACCCCGTAAAACCCACATCACTTGATGCATTTCTTACATCTGCTGTGGGATGGTACAGTCAGGACCATGTAGCCCCAAAATACATTGATTTAAAGCCTGCTTCTGTCCTGCTTGACTGCTTCTCCCTTTGATTCCTGCAATTGTGTGGACTGACTTGCCTGCCTCTCCACATGTGGATGTTGGCTTCATGAGACACACAGATCTCCAGCAGCAGCCCAGGAGCTGGGGTGCTGTCCGTTGGGGTGTAGGAGGAGACCCATCTGTGGTCGCATCTGCTGGTGCTTCTGGGATCCAGCCATCCAACAGGGCTGGAGAGAGGCTGCAGAGGTTTCCCACGTCTTCCCTTGTTGGAGAAACCTTGGTGGTATTGAATTACTGCCTCTGTAGAAGCCATGGTGGCTGTGGAGGAGGAGACGACAGTATTTTGTAGGGAGAGCCAGAACAGGTTGACTGCAGCCCATGGGGGCAGAGCGTGTCCGGGAAAAGGGACGAGTTACCGTAATATATTTGTATATTGAGGAGTTGCCTTAATATATAAGCTGTCTGACATGTTGCGTGACTTTGCTTCAGAAGCCTCTCCTTTTGCTAGCTGCTTTGTAAATGCATAAACCAGGAATGTTTGCAAACCAAGTGCTTGCAGTTTGCGCAGATCCATCTCACACATTAAGCATTCGCCAGGACCACTGACACATGGCTCTCCAAGCAGCCAGCTGGCCACTGCCATATAGAAAAGTTTTGGCAAAATTGTAGAAACAGATTTCGCTCGGGAGAGAAAGATGCTGGCTTAAATGTGTCTGATGAACAAGGTGGAGTTACAGAAACAAAACCCAGCATTCCTGTCCCCAGCTCTCCCTCCTCTCCTGCACCTTGAGCACTTTTTGGAAGGAGATATAGTTGTTTTAGTAACACCTCCAACCGTACAAATCCATTTATGAACTTTTGGTGTATCTGCTTCCTAGCACTAAGTCTATGAGATTTTTTGAAGGTCTGAGCCTTAACACTACATGGTGCTCTGTATGTGCACCCTTTTGGTCTCATAAGACCTTGGAAGTAGGTCAGAAATAACCTTCAGTGAGAAAAAAACAAGCTTTCAAAGGGACTGCTGGTGTGAATTTATATGGATGTTTTGTGTGAGCCTTTGAACCTCTAAAGTATGAAGTGCTATTCTGATATATTGGACTGTGTGCTTTTCTTCTGCTGTGAACCTGCCGCTGCTGGAGGCAGCGGTTCATACCAGTATGCACCAGTATTGCTGGCATAAGCAGTTATTACTTGGAAGATTGTAACCGAAAAATAGGTATCGCTTGTGACTTCTTTCCCTTTTCCTACCGACGTGTGCAAATACAAGCTGCATTGTTGTCATTATTGGGGTTTTGGGAGGGGTTTTTTTGTGGGGTTTTTTTTTGGTGGTTTTTTTTTGTTTTGTTTTTTTGGGGTATTTTTTTTGACCATAAAGAATTAATCTCAGAAGCTTCCTGGGGAGAAATCCTCATGGCATTTATGTTGTAAAAAAGGGCCTTATCTCCCATCTTCAAAGCTAAACTTGACAGTATTATGCCAGCTATGTGAGACTGAAAAATTAAGATTATAGTTCTGGAAAAGAAGCAAGAAGAGAAGACATTGTGGCTGCTCTAAGAGTAGCACTGCTCTTGCAGCCTCTCCCTCTATGAGGAATCTTTAATAGGAATTTTCAGCCAGGTTGGAGACCTTGGCTGACCGCTGGTGGGAAGCTGCGTTGTGTTCTGCTGGGTTGGTTTGATGGCAAACTGCCACACGAAGTACCTGGGCTTAAAATGTCAAGGAAATTTATTCAGTTTCAATTAATCTGTGAAAATACCTTAGGAGCTTATGTGAGAATCAGAATCTGATGTAAAAGGATTTCACATGATGAGATTCTCGGTGCAAGAGAATGTCAGAAATCTTCCCCATTACTGGGGAATGTGGATGCCTCTGTGAAACTGGAAGGGCAGGAGACACGGACAGGGTTTCTGTAATTGCAGAAACAAATCTCCAGGGACTGAGAGGAGGGGGGAGCCGGGGCCACCTTTTTGGTACCCAGATGTCAGATGAGTTCTACTGGGTGGTTTATCTGCCCTGTGAGTATGTTTTTGAGAATTCAGAATCCTGATTTGGGTGTAATAGAGTTAAGGATCATTTAAGGACAGGAAGCTTTTCTGGGTGTGGGATCAGCTTTGTCTCATTTCCCTAGCACTGTGTTAATAGTTTCTTCTAGTTAATATTTAAATAGCCTGGTGATTATTTCTAAGGAAATGAGATCAAACTATTGGCAATGTTGCTGATGAACAGAAAGACCCAGAGTGAGACGGAATAACTTTAGTTGGGTTTGGAGGTAGGAGGGAATTGGGGTGGTGGTTGTTGTTGTTATTATTAACAATGATTTATGTTTCACCAGAAAGCCAATGTACAGGGAAGTTTGCAGCTGGTGGCAATTTTGCAGTTGTTAGTTACTGTAGATGCCCCTTATCTGTTTATTGCTTGGTACTCTCGTCTGCTGTTGAGCTGTGATGGTAGAAACCTGCTCATTTTTGGTGCTGGAACTCATGTGCTGGGATGAGGGGAAAAGGCTCTGGCTCCCGTGTCACTGGTAGAAGGCGGCTGTGGTCCGGTCGACGGGGAGAAGTGCAGCCCGAGAGGGCAGGACCGTGTCAGCTGCGCCCTCAGAGTGCGACACATCCGTGGTCTCCTGCTGCGATTTCCCTCCATAATCCTTGACTTTAATGGATGTTTTCCCTATGATTTTTTTTTTTCTTTTTTTAAACACTAAGGCTGTTTAAAATGAATCCGTTGTAATCCATCTAACAAAGCTGTGTGACATCCTCATAATGCCTGTTGGGTTGTTTTTTGAATGAAGATCCCTCATCTTTTATCTGGCTCTGTCTTTAGTCTACATTTTTACAGCTGGGATTATCTCTTCGCTGGGTAGCTGTGTCAGTAGTTCACTTCTTGAGACCGTGGCTGAACGGAAAAATAAGACAGAGGAGGTTGGAGATGGGAAGCTTTCTGGACTGATCCTAAAAGAAGAGTACTGTTTATTCATGCTGAAATGTAAAACAAACCAAAAAGCTTTCAGCTGAACAAAATATTCCTTTGAAGGGTGTTCTTAATCCTTTTCCAAAACGTAGCTCCACTGCAAAAATAAGTATTTCTTCAAAACTAAAAATAAAACATTTAACTTAAGGCTGTTCAAAGGTAGCATGTTAGCTTTTCAAATTTAATTTTTTTTTTTAGATGAAAATATTCAGTGGATTAGACTAGTTTGAATCTGATTTGTTGGAGTCTAGTTCAAGCTGGCCTTTTTAAGCAAATAAACTCTGTGTGCAGACAAAGCCCACAGACTAACTTGTGTGCATCCAGTCCCTGGCCCAGCCTAATGTCCAGTGGCAAATCCCACTGCCTTTTTCTTCTGCTGAGAGCAAAGTAACATTTAAAAAGGAAAAAAGAAATTCCAAGTGAACAATGCAGTGTGGGCCAGAGGGATTCAGCAATGCCGTGTTTCTCATTGCAGATGAGGTGGAGGTGGTTTTGGTAGCAGAGTGGAAATATCGCAGTTAAAGGGAAGCATCTGTTCCCCTGTTTGGAGGAGGGTTGCAAGAAATGCCCAAAATAAGGCATCAGTCACTGTCTGCCAGTGGCTTCACAGGGGCAGCGGACGGTGATGAGAGCCAGCCGTGGCGAAGAGGCCCTGCAGAATTTGTTGGCATTTCTTCTGCCTCTGAATCTGCCTGTTCATGACGAGGTCAGGGAATAACGGCACCGTGTTTAGGAAAGGCTCGTGTATGGGAGGAAATTGTTCTATTAATTGCCATTAAGGTTTTGAAAAACTTGTATCACCTTGATCCAGGAAACCAAGTGGTATTCAATAATCTTAGACTATGCCCTGGAGAGATGTCTCCAAGAACAGAAGCCAGGAATAATTAAATTTATGGATGACTTTTTTTCTTTCTTTTTGGTTATGCTACAAGCACAATAAAAGTTTTACAGGCTTCATAAACCTGACTGGCACATAGCTTTCTTCAAACCTGAAGGATCTCTATATATTAAAGTGCTGGGCAGTGATCAATGGTACAATAACAGCAGTTATGAAAGGCTTAAGACCCAAAAGATGCGCTAATGAGAAAGCACATTTTGCATCTTAAATGTGAATTACGCTCCTGCAGCCTGAGTGCTGGTGAAGGGGAACTGTTTTCTGCTCAGTTGGTCTTGCATCGTGGCAGATGCTGGAGTTGAAGACTGAGGCTACGACTGCCGTGAATCTTGTTTTGAGGATGTTTTGAGTGTTGTGGGATTGCACAGTGAGTGAGTGGATTGGGATCAGGCCATGCTCAGTCCCCGGTTTAAGATTTGGCAAAGCTTTCATAAGCTGACTTTCCAAGAAATCCCTTCAGTATAGATACTTGAAGGTATGAACCTTTGTCTCTGGCCGTGTAACAGAGCTGTCTGGGTGGCTAGATCTGAGCTCTCAGTGTGTACAAACAGTGAAAACCTTTCTGACAGGACTTGCACTTCTTCTGAATGATAGGTGTGTGGGAATGACATGGGTTGAATTTCAGGAAATGTCTTCCAAGATGTCAAGTTATGTGCCAGGAATAATCCAACCTCTGGCAGTGGCACATTTACTAACGTAGTAGTCATGTTGTCAATAGTGTCTTGTGCTGAAATGTTAATTTGCAACTTTAATAGAAGATTCTTAAGAGAACAGTATTATTTTAAGAGTTGAAATGCTATGAAAATGTTTTAGTAATTGCTTTGTTGCAAGCAAAGTATTTTGTAAAACATTTAAAAAAAAAGATTTGGAAAACTTTAGCTAGCAGGTTTTTTCAACCTTATCTCATTCCATACCAGGAGGGACAGTTTCACAGACATCTTGTGCGTGTTGTTTTGTTTTGATTTGTCTGTTTTAATTGCAGTACTGCATTCTGCCTCCTGTTTTTTTTTTTTTTTTTCTTTGCTGAAAAATATTAAACTGAATGATAAGAATAACACGCAAGCTGCTCATTTCACAAAACCGTGGCTGAAAAAGATTCTCAAAAGTAAGCTTATTTCTATTCATGGGTAATACCAATTTTCCTTTGGTATTTGAATATAAAATCTGAAGGAAGCTTAGGCTTGCTTTCAGCATATTGCTGTCTCCTGGGCATCAATCTATTATCAACGTAGGTATTTCCTCTTTTTGTTTTCTGGTCTTGTGTGTCCTGCGCAGTCCTTAAAGAACAGAATGAGGAGCCAGGCAAAAAGTTATCTGGTGCCTCTACCATCTGCTATAATTTTCACTTTTCTCTTTATTTGATTTTATTTTTTTTTCCTTTTGTTTTCTTTAATATTTGTGTTTTAAAACTTCAGCCAAGGAAGAAAAGGTTCTTAATGGCTAGTTCCAAAGATACTGAGACTGCTCCTGACTCTGGAGTGTGTATGGGACAGACTTCCATATGTTGTTTCTTCCCAATTTTGTCCCTCATGGATTTCCCTGTCGAGCTGTGCATCTTCTTGGCTTTGGTGGGGAACTATTTCTCGTAACGCTGTGCACTTAGATTAACAGTCCAGCCCATCCTGATGTTCATGAGAGATATTTTGCAGATTTTTCTGGCAGCTGAAGATGAATTGCTTGCTGAAAGGGTAAACGCAGAGTAACTGACTCTAATTTTCATCTATTCCAAGAGGCATTGTTAATACGGGTAGCATACAAGAAATATATATATGAATACTAACAGCCCGCAGAATATCTAAGACTTAAACAATTTTCTAAATATGTGCTACGAAAGAAAGTGAAAACACCAAATTTGCTTGGATCCTTCACCGAGCTATTAAGAAAACACTTTGACTCTGAAGCTGAGAATTAAAAGGGTTTGCTATCTTCTTAGCCCCATTTGGCTTATGTGATATACAGATGGGTGTAGATGTAAAATAGGCCTATATAATGCATGCATACATGCACAGTAGATACAGATGCACATAAACATTTACAATGTGCATTAAACTCCTGATTGATTTAAGCTTCAGAGAGAAGCCCAGGATATGGATTTCTCAATGCTTCTCACAGTAGTGTTCCTCCTTTTGTGTGGAAGCAAATAGCTACAGTAAAAGCAGAGTCCACTGGAATAATTAAAAGTAATTAGGTTGGTATGTTTATAAGTAGTTTAACGAAGTGTCTACTGAAAAATAACTGGTGAACTCATGGTAGTCCTGCAGAGGAACCTGTAAAGAGAATGAATACACGGGGGAGCACCGGTCGGTGAGATGTGCAGTCCTCTGGCACTTAACAAATCAGCTGACAAAGGGAGCTTTGAAAAGAAAATCAATTTGGGTGAAAAGAAAGCGTTTATCAGAGTTTGATTAAATGATGCAAATATATCAAAGGGAAAACAAAGGCTTTCACACAGCTGTTTCAAAGTTGTGTCATTGTAAGGACGATTTTGTGTGCTGCTGTCTGTGCTGTGATGTTCTGCGGTGTTGGACACGCACACGTGTACCTGCTGCAGTGCCTCCTGCAATGCCTCCCAGGTTTGGGTTTGTGGACCAAACGTGTTTTTTATAAGGAGTCCATGAATGGTGCTTAAGAAGAGAAAACCGATTATCAACGGGCTTAAATCCACGGTTCCTGGGATCTGCACTCCCCTGGGAGACTTTTTGCAGTGTACAAACCAAAATAATTTGCAGTAGTAGGAAAATTAATAGGAATAGGCACGTAGCCCATATAAGGGCTCCTGTGTATATTTACATCCTTCAGTATTTCGTTAGTCTTCAAAAGTGTATTTTTATTTTTATTTTTTTAAACCTGGTTCTCATGAGTTTTGAGACCCCCAAGAGTTTGTTGTTGTAGCAAGGAAATGATGCTCTTTTTTGGTTTGTGAGAAGTAAATGTTAAATAAATTGAGTTTTAATGTTTACTATAGTCCCAAAGGAAGATAAAACCATTAGCTAATGACCATAATGATGAACAGATTTTATTTAAATTTGGAACAATATTTGATCTGCTATGCTATTAATGGTGATTCTGTTTAAAAAAAATCTCTATAAATATGAAGAAATAAGTGAGATTTATGCAAGTAATATGAAGTTGAAAGCAGTATAGAGAAACTATTTAGACTGGAATTTATTTATATGCAAGTTTGGATGCTGAATATAGATAGAAAATCTTACTATGTAAAAACAGAATAGCAAATCACACTACAGTTACCAACTCCTTTAGAATATTTTTCCCTTAAGTTTACCTGAGCAATAAGAGGGGATTAGTAATTATAACAGAGTGATCTTCCAGGAATTAAAATTCATAGTTTTGCACATCAGAGCTTTAATTTTTTTTTTTTTTTTAATTGGAGGGATTGCAAAGTCTACATTAAAAATATTTAAATAGTGTTTAAGGTGTATAATATTTATGCGTTTCCATATATCATGACAGAGGAAATCTCCAGCATTTAATTTTTACTGAACATTTAAAAAAAAAGAAAAACCAAGTAGTTATTTGGTGTCAGTTACCAAAAACTGCTCAGAGAGATATTGTTCACATGAGTTCCAGACTTCCAAAAAAACATATGTATGTATTTCCACGTAGGGCAAAGCCTTGGGCCATATCTGTGAGGTTATTCTGGTTACATTCGCTGAAGAAAGACAGAGCCCTGCAGATGTGGGCTTGGTGCTCTGGCGTTTAGAAGAACCTGCCCTTCTCATCTCATCTGCTCATACTCTGTCCTGATAAAATTTCATTTAAGCCTTTGGTGTGGTGCTTGGGGCTTTATGTCGTCCTCATCACTGTTGTAGGCTTCCCCTGTGCTGTTGAGGGAGTGAGAACAAGGAACCTGTGTCGGAGGGGCATTTCAGGGTCCTGGTTAACATCTGGAATTGCACATGGAAGGAAATTGCAAGCCCATAGAGGCTCTGGAGAACAGATGGAGCATGTTTCCCATGGTTAAAGGGGTATCATTATCTTTAAATACAATCAAAGTAAATAAAAACTGGCCTAAACGTCTTTATTGTTTCTAACCTTGGCTGTCCTGCAGTATTTGTTTTATAACCATGATTTATGAGAATGAGGTGACGCATATATCACCAAATTGGTTGCACTTCATCTTGGTACTGCTGATCCCAGCCAGATGCTGATGATAAATCTAGAGAAATTTTCCTTTTATCTTTTTTTAGCACTAGTGAAGTTGGATGCTGTTTGGGACAGGAGTGGGATAGGAGCATGCTTTATGTCCTTGTAACGTCTGTGAAGGAAGCTTGCAGCTTCTGGTGAAGGGTCCTGCACACCTGAAGGAGCTTGAGTCTGTAGTGGTTACCCAAACCTTTGCGAGTCCTCGAGGGAAGGCAGACCTGTGCCTGCCTTTGTAAGTGCAGATCCTTGCCTGCTCCAAAGCACTCGGTTAGTCGTCACTTAAAGACGCATTGTGCCATATGAATCTGGCATGAAAGCCTTGTTAGCACAGGAATGATGGACTCCTCTTCTTCATCCTGCGTTTTGGTGGAGCTGCTGTTATGAGCATTGCAGAGTGAAGCCTTTTCTTGCCCAGCACTTGCGTGCAGTTTTAATTTCTGTATCCTTTAAGCTGCCTTTTAAGTCCCTCTTTAAATACCCCCGCAAAGAATTACTGAGTGCTTGTAGGGGTTGAAAACGTTGCAGTTGCTGATAGCCTCTATAATGTCACCAAAATGTCCTAGAACGTCAGCTCTCCGACAGGAACTGGTGAACCGCAGCGGAGATGCCTGCGTGGTGCTCAGAGCTGTGTCAGATGGGCAGCCCCGTGAGCAGGGAGAGCGCTTTTCTGTAAATGTTTGCGTGAGTAACCTGGCAAAGACGGCTCAGGATGTTCAGCAGTAAGGACTCGTGTGTTAAAACTGAATTAAAATATTGTCATACAGATTAGAATGGAAAAACACACAGCCAGAGCTCTAATGTCTTCTCTTTACTGTGCACATTGAATAATAATAATTTTATGAAGATAGTGCGTAGTAAATATTTATAAACACAACAGGCAAACAGTGAGACCGCAGTGAATAAATAACTATGAATGTATCAAAGTCCTGTTTCAGAACAAACAACGATTACATTCCTTGCTATCATAAATATTTCTTTTTTCCTTTCACAGTTATACAATTGTCAGTGCTCACTTCCAAAGGGATGACACTGGATATGTTCTGGCTAAATTTTGTTTTAATATTGAAATAGTATTCTTGTGTTCCATACATAAAAACAAATAATCTCTAAATACAGATCTTGTTTTGGTGTAGTAATTACTACTTCTTCACCAACCGTAAGAACAATTAAGTCCAAACGAATGAGCAGTTTTCTACGTTATAGTTATTCTGCTCCATCTTAGTAACACCTATCTCATTAAATAGCTTTCTTCCTTTGGAGAAGAAATGTCTAAATTCATTACACGTTTTACAGCTACTGGTCAGAAAAGCTTAATCCTTTTATCTTTTAAGGCAATTTTAGTTTATTTTCTCAGGTGTATTTGGTTCTATTTACATTTTTTACCCATTTTAATTTGGCTTCTCCAGCCAGCTTAGAATATAAACTTGCTTTACCTGCAGGCCCAGGGCAGGGGCTTTCATCTGAAACAATGGGACTTAGCGCCGGGCAAGGGAGGCTCTGCTCTGGAGGCAGATGCCTGTCAAGTGTGAATTTAATTCTTTGCCTTTTTATCTGACAAATTTAGAGAGCTGGCTTTTCAGAAAGTTGTGCTTTTGGCAGGCTTTTTTTTTTCTTTCTTTCTTTCTTTTTTTTTTTTCCTTGCATGCTCCCTTATAATAGTTTAAACCACCATATTTTGAAATATCTGAAGCAGTAGCGAACGAGCTAGTAAGGGGCCCTGCATTGTGCGGTTCATTGGGGAGCCACTCGGAATGGAAATGGCCCAAAGGGGGAAAGCAGCACTGCCAGGTCTGGGAGTTATATTGTTAGTCTCACAGTATTTGGTGTTTTTCTTAAAGCCACAGCTGCTGGAATCTTCTAATGAGAGGAAAATTCATCAGCCTCCGTGTAAAAACGCAGCAGTGGTTATGGGAGAGGAACTTGAAAGTCTGTCCCAAGTATTTCCTTCTGACTGAAAACAAAAAAGTCATATGAAAAAAATCCTCAGAACTCCCTGGTCATATTTTTATAATCAAATATTATTATTGGGAGGCTGAAATGCATGGTGGGAGTGGGGATACTGTAAATGAAGAGGCAAGTTCTGCAAAGAGGCCCCTTCCTCTCCCTGGCTAGCACTGACTTGCTACAGAGCGGGGCTCTGTGCGACTGTGGGCTATGGGGAAAAGCCTCTGTAAAGATATTTTTAACCCTTTTTTCTTTTCTTCTTGGTTTAAATACCAAACACATCTAAAACGGATGGGAAAAAAAATCCCAATGCTTTTTTCAACCATGTTGCCACAGTTGTAGTCAGTGCTAAATCAAGGTACGGCTATGAAAGGAATTGCAGTAAATCCTATGGTTACTTAGTTTCCCTTTTTAAAATGCTTGACAGTTTAGAACTGAATTTGTAGAAGCATTATTAAATAAACTCTGACTGTGGCATATTTGCTTTAGGACCTTATTTAGCAAAGCACTTAAGTAAATGCGTAATGTGAAGCCAATGAATAATATTATATCTGTGCAGTGAATAGAGCACATAGCGAGCGCTCAGTGTCCAAGATATGAGGAGCCCTTGAACTGGAACTATTCACACAATTAAAGTTAAACATTTGCTGAAAAGACATTGGATTATTCAGCTATTTAAAGTAAAGCATGTGCTTAAGTACTTTGCTGAATCAGAGCCTATAAAAAGAAATGTTCACAAAAACATGTGAACGCTGAAAATGGAAACGAATCGCTGGCGAACTGATGTTGTGTCGCAAACGCAAGTGAACTAAAGCCCAGCGTGAGACCGTTGTCGGCTGAGTTAGCGCCGCGCATCCCACAGCAGAGCTCTAGACTGCAAGCTTTGCTCTTGGGCGTTCGTGCTGGCTGCCCTGAGTGAGCAAAGCTGGAGTCTCTTCTAGGGCGATGAATCCACTGCTTAGTTAGCAAGTTGTCATAGCAGGGGCACGATGCTATATGATGCACATACTATAAAGTGCAAGGCTTCTCTGAACCACTTAATCAAGGCATAAACTGGAGCTGTGAGGTAAACTCTAGAGGCTGAGTGTGAGTAAAGAAGATCAATAAGATCTGTCTCAGTAACTACTAAATTAATAAACTTCTATTACTGATTTACTAGCTTCTCTGCATTAGCGGAGTTATAAGTGGTTACATCCAGAATTTACTTCAGAATAAGCCCTGCTTGCTCTTTTGCTGCTCTGAAAACCTGACAAGATCAGTGAGACCAGAAGGTAAATTATGTGGGCTAGCATCAGGCACTGAGAGTTAAAACCAAACGAAAAAATTGGCCCAACCTCTCACAAAATCTTACTATTTGAGCTTCTGTCCCTCAGAAAATAATGTTCTCCACCCAAATGTATGCACTGGGTTGTGTTTCTGAGAGCAGGTGCTTGTACAGGACACATCACAACTAGAGAAGAAACGAGAGTGCTATTTGTGCTTCTAAAATATTCATTTAAAAAAGGCCTGGAAAAGATCCAAGTAATCCGGTTTTACAAAAACAAACAAACAAACAAAACAAAAAAGACCCCACCTCTTTTCTTTCTAGATAGTATGAAGTATACAGGTGTCATCTAGAATAAAGACACCCTGAGGTAAATAGCAGTTTGGTTTCTCATCCATTTGCTTAGAAAGGTGATGGAAGTGGCTCTGCACCAAGCACTGGAGGATGGTTGGCATTTGGGCACCTGGGCCCAGCTTTTGGTATTGATGGTTTTGGTTTCTTTCTGTTATTTCCCCTGGCTTTAAATTCTGTTTGGTGTTTGTCAATAAACTCGGGTACACTGGAGTACTGCCAGGATCTGTTGCTCAAAAGTAATGAGACTGACCAAAACAAATCAGGGGAGATTGGAAAAAAAAAAAGATAGTAATTTAAAGGTTCTTGTTTGCCTTCTGGCTCATGGAGCTTTTTTCTTTTGTGTTTTCAAATTTTCCTCTGAAGCCACAGAGCCTGGAAACTTTCTAGTTTAAAAAGCAGGACATAATGCATTCTCATGAGACCAAGGCTTGCAGTCTCTCAAGTCCACCAACTATGGCTCTAAGAAAAGCATTAAATTACATAAGACATGCTCTATAATCAGGAAGGTTGTGTTTAATTACTTATTTTGGTCCATGTTCCCAAACACGGCTCTGCAATTACTTTATACTCTGAATACTTTAACTCTTTCCTATAGATTTGTGCTGGCAGGAAGTTCTAGTCATGGTTTGAAATCTATTTTATGTTTTACTCTGCACAAAACAAGAACGAAAAGTCAGTCTGCTCCTCAAAAAGCTCTTGGCTTCAGAATAAGATAATAGATAATGCAGGAATACAGACAAGTGCAACAGTACCGCGGGACAGCATTGCTTAGTGTGGTAGGAAATTATCTCACCCACACCACGAGTTTAATTGGCATCCGGATTTTTGTAGGTGAAACTATTAAGGGTTGACCTTTGAAATATTTGTAGGTGGTACTTAGTCTGGATCTGTTTATCTGTTTCCCTCTTCCATTGCCTTTTGGCTGCTGCAAGTCCATTGGCAAGTTCCATCAGAGCAGAAAGAGGAAATCTAGGCTTTTGGAGTGGTTTAAGATGGAGTGATTTAGGAGGGACAGGATTCCTTTGCTCCTCTTTGATCCAAGGAACATCCTCTTACAAAGGTAGTGGAGGGCTCTGCTTAGGTCAGTTCAGTGTTTTCACTGAATTTCCAGGTTGACTGACGTCCACGCTGGATTATAGTTCTGGGCAGTGTGTGACCTTCCCAAGGGAGGACAGTTGTCCAGCTCCAACTGTGTTTACTAGCCAAGACTCTCTGCAAGTGTATGGGTAAGTCCCTTGAGAAGCAAGCATCTCCGTACAGTGAAAATGCTGTTTCCTGAAGACCTCTTGCAATCTGTGACTAGAAGACAAAGAAAGACTGGGCTGGACCTGATCAGCTGGTGCAAGAAGTGAGCTGCAGATTGAAACTTGGAGGCAATTAAACATTGAAACAGTCTTTAAAAAACAAAAGAAATCAAAAAAGTCCTAAACAGTGACTTCTCAAGTCTTGATTCCTTCAACGCCGAATACCTTTCTGAACAAGGTGAAAACTGTTTTTAAGGCTCTGTGGAGAGGCAACTTTATGAAGTGTAATGACTCATGCTTATCATATCAATATGTGTTAGCCAACTGTTTCTTCTGGCATGGAAATCTGTTACTTTTTACTGATAATGTAAGCATGGAAAACCAAACAAAACCTGACATCCTGTCCCTTGGAACACAGCAGATTTCAACAGCTTTTTGGAGATATAACAAAGTTTACCTTGATGTAGCGAACTGTTTACAGACCTGAGTAACTATCAAGGATGCCAGTGACTATTAAGTGAGGTAGTTAAATTTTGATGAAAATTAAAAATAACAAAAACTGTTTCTATTCCATGCATTAATATGCTTGTCAAGCAAATGGCGATACCATTTCAGAAACATCTAATTTGTAAATGAATAAGAATTTCAAGCCTGAAGTAGAGAATCTGTATAAACTGTGCAGCCAAGGCAAAGACTGGCTCTGTTGGAGGTGGAGAGTGTGGTTCTGCGTAACAGGTGAACTGGAAATGATGGATATGACAGGAGCTATATTTAAATGAGCCGAGTTGAAAGCAGTGCAGGAATAGAGGAAAATGATATAAACAAATCACGGTGAATTCTGTCCTTCACAGATCTGTTCCTTTTGTCACAAGCAAAAATTGCTGCAATGGAACACGAGGAACTAACTTCTGTGACGGAATGAGTAGAAACAACAGTCTGAGTTTGGCAAAGGTACATGCCTTGTGGCACATGAAGGGGAAAGGAGCAAACGTCTTCTGGATAAAACTGAGCAAAAGAAAAGTTTAATTTTCCAGGACTTTGGAAAGATTTTTCCTTGTGTAGAAGGAAATTTAAAGATCACGATTTCCACCGGTTTAGGTCAACACCATCATAGAACTTCTGAGCAAGAATTTGTCATGAAAGGTCAAAGCTGGGATTAATAATGCTGTGAATGGGTCTTTATCCTAGCCAAGTTCCTGCCTTTTTCAGGTATTTCAATGTACATTTTGGAGTTTCAGCTACTTCTGGTTTAAAGGAAGGACCAGGATAGTGTAGAGCAAGTAACATTGTTCTATAGGACACTAGCCAGGCTACATCAGTGTGACATGACGATCACACGCTTCCTGGTCTCTAGTACTGAGGAAATTTTTAAGGTAATTAAAGCCATGGTTTACAGCCTGTTTAGATCAGAGAGCACTCTACAAAGGTTCTGGTGTCTCTATATTCCCAAGGGAAGGTCCTGGTGTTATCAAAGTCAGTAGCAGTCCTGTCACTTCAGGCAAAAACCGCCTTTCATGTTTCATCTCGCCAGCCTACACCAGGGTCAGCCCGATATCCCTGCACCGAGTAATTCCCCATCTATTTGTACCATAACCTTTCATCCCACAGACAGATAAGCACAGGAGTAACTTTACTTTGGTTTTACCTCTTTGACATTACTGAGATTACCTAAATATTTCAAATCATGTTCCTGGGTGGAGTCTTTTAGATGATGTGTATAATAAATGGCAGGTTTTTATTTACAGAGTTTTCACTGTCATTGAACCCTAGGCTTAAAAGCACTCTACGCTTAAAATAGCAAATTTATTTTTTTTTATATATAAAAGTTGAAAGACACTGTTCTTCTGTACTTCCAGACACCAGTAATCTCGATAATGCATTGAAGTGAATCTCTTCTTTACTTTGGGGGTTTTTCCCCTTTTCTTCTTTGTTGTATGGATCTTGTGTCAGTTCCTGTTATGTCAGACTTTCGTAACGGCCACTCAGGTTGATATCCACCTTCGTTCTTTCAGTGATCATCTTTACTGCTTGCCAGTTTTTCCCCCTAAAGAAACTTCTACATATTGAGCAAAAGTGATAGAAATGATATGTTTTTCTCTTACCATTTGAGAAGCTCCTGTTGATACGGGTGGTATGGTGCGTGTTAGCGTTGTATCAGAAAAAGCCACATTTCTCCCAAGTAGCGCTTTGTTACGAAGTTCATTTGACTGAAAATATTTTGCATGCTTAACTACCTGCTGGTGAATTTTTCTATGCCAAGTAATGTGTCAGGAGCTAGCAGAGCATAGTAAGTTAATTACTTGTGTGCACACTGTGAAGGAAAAGCAAACAGCAAGGCACCAGTGATAGGAAGAATGAGACTTCATTTCAGTCGCCAGAGATTGTGTTGTTAATGAATCCGCTCAATCAGCAGGGAATTGGTAATGTAGATAAGACCAGGTATGGCTGTGTACTGATATAAAGATTAGTCCCTCAACCAAAACATTGTTTTTAGTGAGGGTTTGCTAATATTAAATAGTTTTTCAAAAGCACCAGTGAGATAGAATAACAGCCTGAATAATTATGGCTGTCTTGAAAAGACATGATGATGATGATCTTCTAATGTGCTCTGCAGACACCATATAAATCCAATATCTTACAGATTTCACAGATAAGTGATACACTCCAGATTCCATTTTATGGTGTGTGTCACCGTGGGCTGCACAAACGCTGCTGTGACTAACAGCACAGGGAAGCGTCTTCAGAGCTGGCTGCCGCCTTCCTCGCGTGCGGCCGAGAGGAGCAGGGAGCGCTGTGCAAATGCGCCTGCCTTGCTCCGGAGCATCCTAAGCGGTCGCGTGTGAGGATGCTCCCATCAGAGCGAGCGGGCAGCTGTGCGAGCTGCAGGCAGGGAGGTGAAGGGACAGATGATGCCCTTGCCTTGCCCTGGGGAAAATTCATCCAAGTGACAAGCTGTGGCTCGAAGCCTGCAAGCTGCACACTGGGGTGACCATCCCTAAAGTGACAGTCCCTGAATGAAACGTTCATGCAATGCTGGAGGAAAACAAATTTATCCCAACCTTTTGTTTTGTTTTGTTTTGGGTTTTTGTTGCTGTTATCGAACTCGGTGTTTGAATGTGCACCACTGGTACTGCGGGAGTGAATCTGCACGCTCACCCCGGCTCCATCCATCACAGCAGTCGCTTTGCTGCCAGCTCTCCGCAGCAGCTGGTTTTTCCCCACAGCAGCTGCTCGGCCGTTTGCTTGCAGGTTACTGGCCGCGGAGCAGCGCTGACAGGAGCAAAGAGGCTCTGCCCGTCCTCGCCGGGCAAGGCTGCGGGGCCAGGGTCCGGTAGGACGGGAGAAGGGGGATGTTGGTGCTCTCCTCCAGCCCTAACACGCTTCTGCCTAAAACTCAGCCAGGAAGGAGGGGTGTGATGGACCAAGGTCCACCTTAGGAACATCAGGTCCTTTTCATGACCTCAGTTTGTTGTTGGTTTTTGGGTTGTTTTGGTTTTTGGTTTTTTTTTAAGTCAGGGAGGTTTTTTTGTTTATTTTTAAACTCTGGACTTTTCTAATCAAAAAAACTAAAGCTAGTTCTGAAAAATGTGAGCCTTTTTTTTAATGCAGCAAACTGGAAACTGCAGATATGGGACAAAAATGAGAAAACCAGTTGTGAGTGTTCTCTGTTGGAGCTGGAGAAGCAGTGCTGGCTGCTGGAGTACCAGCCGTACGTAGCTGGGCGCTACAGCTGCTTATTGTCTTCCTATTTGTTCCTACTCCTGACGCTCTTAAATTAATGGTAGAAGCATAGACTGAATGTTAATGGCAGTTGAGGCCAGGGTTCACGATGTGTCGTTAAGTAAAAGCTGGCAATCTCCCAGAAACTCTCCCGGGAGCTATTTTACTGGTGCATATTAGTGAAAGGGACAGCTGGATGGAGAAGGCTGTTGTAACAGGGATGCCATTAAGAACTTAGTTGGGTGAAAGTTGATTTTCACCTAAAAAGGAAATATCGTAGCAAAGCCAGTGTTTGTCAGGGTTTAGTGAGTGATTTCAGGGCCTGCAGTGCTGTTGGGGATATAATTAAACAATAAGGTCCTGGTATGGTGGCTGTCTTCTGGTCACGTCAGGATCAACAGAGGGGAACTGGAAAGCTGAAGGTGATGTGTTTCAGCAACGGATAATTTTATCTTCCTGATTTAATTTTTTTAAGCCACCCTGTGCTTAGGACGCTACTGGTTTTTGTAAATTTTAAACCTGAGACAAAGCAACAAGTGAAAAATCATATTTGTAGCAGGTTTTTGAAACCATGAGTACTTCTACTCCACCAGTGCCTCTGGATAGGCTTTATTGATATCAGCCCTCTCTCCCTTTATTCCCTTTCTATATTGCTCTGTGCTCTCTGTGGGTGTTTTATTAACCTACATCCTGCAAAAATTCAATAAAAATATACAATTTTTTCCATTCTTTCCTCCTCCTTTTCTTTTTTTTTCCATGCTGGCTTTCAGAGACAAAGCTCTGGGGAAGGCTTCTTTGGTTAGTTATGAGGAACAGATGGGAATCAAGAAAAGGTACTTTCTGTTCCTGTACCCACCTAAATTGGAGGTAATTAAGTTACAGTGAGGCATCATTTACGTTAGCAGTTTCTTTGGTGAGATCAAGGCTATTAAGGGTACATGTGAGAAGTAGTAGGATTCAAGTCTGTGGTGCTTTGAGAAATAATTGGAACTGTGTTTTTCCTAAATGTTTGCAGGCAGTACTGAGGTCCATGGTGGGACGGTTGAGTCTTGCACAGTTTCTGAGCTTTTTATCTTTGCAGCTCTTCTTGAGTTTTGAGCAATCCTTGCAGATGCTCTGATGAGACAGGTGAACTTCTCCCTTTTATAAAGGAAGGGAGTGAAATGGAGCGTGTAGCTCCTGGTGGTAGGAAGGAGACAGAGAAGCAAGATGGGAATTCAAGATTTCCTGACTTAAATGTCATGGTTTGTTAACGTCACTGTTGCTCAGCGTTCATCTCTGATCCACTGGGCAAGTTCAGCAGCACGGGAGCTTTGATGCTTCAGCAGAGTCTCAGTCAAGCCCTCAAACGAGCCAAGATCTCTGGTTTAAAGACAACACATCCCCATAAAAGGGTTCCTTAGCCCACGATGCCTGGTTTTGCAGGTTTTCCTCTTGTCTCAGTCCTCCTGCAGCCTGCGGTCTCTCTATCACTGTTTCAGCTCAGCAGCCACTCCCAGGCTGCTGCCCAGTTTTGGCTCGGGCAGGGTCCCGGGGGGGCTATCAACCGCAATCTGGTGGCAAGGTCACAGGCACAGAGCGGCAAGCTGTCTGCTCGGCCCCTCGCTCTGCTGCCCTGGGTGTTGGCAAGGGGTGCTGCAATTAGCACCAAGCCCATCTCAGATCCTCTTCCTTCCTCTTCTTTCAACAAAGTTGTCTTGAAGCCCCTCAGGCTTCCATCTGCATCTAACAGCTCTTGGGTGGGAAAATTTCCTGTCCAGTTTCTTCCTCTTATTTCCTCTGTTTTATTTTCTCAGTTTTTTGTCACGCTGTGCCTTCTCTGTGGAAGAGTCCAGATGGGACCATGGTTTACAACGTTACATGTGCTTGGGCGGCTTCTTCATCTGTTCAATTCCGTGAAACACTAGACTCATTTTTTCTTTTAACTTTGCTCTTTGGAAGAATCAGTGTTTCCTTTCACTTCTGTCCCATGGGAAGGTTGGTCGCACTTCTGGTGTGCTAGTGCGTTATCCAGCTCAGGGAGATGGCTGTGGAGGAGAGAGCATGAAGCAGAGTTGTTTCAGAATAGGGGAGGTTGCATGTTTCCAGATTTGAGGTGCTTCGTGCTGGGTTCCTTGCAGCTCTGTCTGACATTGTTTGGTTGTGAGCTTTTTGAGGCAGGAGCCTTTTGCTCTGGACCCCCTCTTCTTTCTGCTGTACTTGGGCCCTAAAGCAATGCAAGTATTTCCACTGTCAAGGTCCATCATTATACAGCTATTACCCTGTAAAGGAAGAAAAGGAATTGGGAGAGAGCGAGACCCTTCTGCAGAGAAAGTTGTCCCAGACACGACCTGGCCGAGGCACCCGTGCCCTGGCCGAGGCACCCATTACTGAAATGGATGTCTTCCTCCCAGCAACGCAAAGTGCTGCCATTGAACTGCTGCACTGATTGATAATACATCTTCATTGAGTAATTTCCATTAAGATTTATACTTTTAAAAATTATATTTAGGAAAAAATCTATTTTTATGTCTCTCTCTAGCCTTCATGGAGCTTTACTCAACTAGTGTAGGAATAGAAGAAAGTTAATTTACAATGTCTTCATATAAATTAATCTCCTGTTTTCTCCTTATATTGTAAGTTATCACCTCGTTTATTATATGCAGCTCAGGGGTGAGCAGTTTTTAAAAGGCCTCAGACAGTTATGAAATGAATGGTGTGAGATGTCAGATACATTTATTAAAAATGCAGAAAATTGTAAAAAACAGAAGATGTAGATGTATACTGTCTCAATCACTTGCCACCAGTAGGCACCTTCTATACCACAATTTATCCTCCCACTCAATGAGTTCTGCGTAATAATTTCATTGATATTGTTGTGCTCTGTGCTCAATATAAACATTTTTGAAATATTAGAGTTACAAAACTGAATAGCTTATTGGTTGTGGCTATCAAGAGTTTATTGTGGGAGACACCCCTTAAAAACCCCTAAACTATTTCGCCAGCACAGCTAAACTTAGTACCATTTTCACTTTTGTGTGGTGGTAAATTATTCAGCTCACAAACGCTAAAACTTGAAATGTTTATGGAAAAAGCTTGTTTTAGTAATTACACTTATCCCACTTTATTGTGAGCTTCCTGCAACATTTGTCTTAAGGTCCTGGTGTTTCCTGATGTTGGATATTTATCATACACTTGTGCCACTGGCAGGTTGATAGCTACAGTGGGAGCTTCATGCAAGATTCATGGCAGCTTCCTACTTTTTTGAGGAACAAAATTAGGATGCAGAAATTATGTATAAGTATGGGGGGGGATATATATAAAAAAAAACATAGTGTTTGTGACCGTGTAATACAGATGTTCACGTAAATACTAAGGAATACAAAAATTTTGAAAACATACCATAAAAATTTTGGCAAATATAATTGAAGGCTAGAAGGTTAAAGAACCCAGCAGTAATTGTAGCAACTGTGCATATGAAAATTTAAGGAGAACACGCACCTCACTCTGTCTTCAGGTTTAAAAGCTGCAGACACTATAAGATAGTTTATATTTAGGAGCGTGGTTTAAAACCTTTCTTTCTTTCTTTGCATCTGCCACACTTTGGCAGTGAGGCAGTATCACTGACAAAATCAGTTTGGAGACGGGCTTTGGTTTTGCAGCCCCGCGACTGGGCATTTCTGTAGGCGTGGTGGCACTGGCGCAGAAAGGAGGCACCTGTGCTGCTGATGTTGCTGCTAGCAGTTACTCAAGGGTTATCTAAATCCAAACCCTTTTTGTTCCGTCTTCCTGTATTTGTGTTTGTTCCAACAACTGCCGGTTAAGATATCCCTTATCAGAGATTGTTCTTGGGGAAAATTTCTTTCAGTTCTCCAAAAATCTGTCCTTGGCTCTTTATGACTCTCGCATGTCTTGCACGCTCTTTTCTGTACTGAGCTTGTGGCCCGGATGATGCTGAGACCTGTTTGGGTCTCTGCAAGCTCTTCAGGATCTTGCTCTTGGTGTTCGGTCTCATTTTTCAAGCAGTAATTGGAATTTTCTGCAAGCGTGAGTGTCTTATGTTAAATAGAGTGATGACAGAGAATAATAAAATGAAAAGCCCTTTTCCCTCAGGATAGGAAATCCTGAAATCTTTGTTCACAACAGCACTGTGAACTCTAACTGCAGGCTCTCATTCTCCATCTCTTTGATTTTCGGTATGCCATCATTTTATAGCAAGACAGGATAATTTCAGCAACTTTTCCCCTAATATAATGATTCAACAACTTGATTGCTTTCTCTGCAACGGGAAGGCCCCTGAAAGATGCCACTGATTTTTATCAAGGTGTTCAGGGGTTTTTATACCTTTACCCCTGCAGCTTCATGGCAAATCGCTCAGCAAGAGATATGTTATTCAAAGCATTCTTTTCTGCCTTATATCTGAATGTAGTCTCTAGGCTTCATCCTGTGGGGTTCACTTTATTTCTTCTTTGTAGGAGTTAACTGAAGGTGAGAGGAGAGGGTGAAGGGAGGCTGATTTTTTCGGCTGATCTGGATCTGCCGTAGGTGCCTTGCCTGCTGTCGTAACTCACGTGGCATAAGCACCTTCCTTTGGTGCCTTCCTGGGCTTACTGAATAAGATGCTTTCATAGGGCAAAAAGTGATGGTAAAGTCTTGGCTTATGGCTTCAAGTAGCAGCTTCAGTCTTTTTGCCCTAGGTAACAGAGAGAAGCCCCAGACTGAGATTTTTGAAGAATCTTGAAAGCCATTTGGTTCTGTAGTGAATTTCACTGGTATTTGATTGTTTTGAATGATTTTTTTTTTTTCCTTGTTTGAAAGTTCAGCCTACTGTTGAATTTCATTGCTTAGTAGCTGAGCAAGGGCACCCCTTCCTTGCTCTTTTTCAGTGTGAAAAAAAAGGAACGAGATTTTTTTTTACTGGTGGTGACGTTTCTTTTCTTGAGATTTGGCTTGTGAAGAGCAGTTCAAGTATGACGGGGATTCAGAGGCAAAGACACCTTCGGTGTCACTCAGCTAAATACCGAGATGGCTGGGCAGGTCGTAGCTGCCATTCCATGCAAAGGAAAGCATCCCTGTTTATCCCGAGCCTGTAAAACTTGCAGAAGTTCTTGCCTGCTCTGGACCCTTAAGGCTTTAAGCTACCCCTCCAGAGCAAAAGTTGGGAGGTTTTTTTTGTGAAGAGGAAATGCTGTTGCATTCCATCCATCCTTAATAACTGGTTGAACTTTGCTATAAGAGAAGCTTGGAATTTTCCCCTTTATACCTACTTACCCTGAATGGCATGATACTGTCACACATCTGAAATATCAAAATTGTGTGTCAGAGGCTGTCCCCGCTGGCTTTCAAGTGAGATCTGGCTTTTAAGCACTTGAATGCTTTCTGATGTTGTTCCTTGGGCTTTAGGTAGGAAGGCAACCAGTGGTAGGTGCTAGAGGCAACCTGCTTGGTTGGCATCACTAAGGTGCTTCACCAAATATTGTTGCCATCCAAGAAGACACCAAGCCACTGCTTAGTGTGCTGCTTTTGCCATATTTTGGATGGTTTGGTCCCATGTTCTTCCAACTTTTGCTGCTTTACATGAAACCTGGGCATGCTGCCTCTGGTGCAGGTCGTGTTTTCATATGAGGATAACTTCTGTCGGCACTGCAAACTGGACGTGCAACTGAGCGGCAAGAGCCGTAGGCATGGGGGGCAGTGAGGGCAAAGTGGGGCTAAACGGCGTGAGGTGGGGGATATAAGCCTTTCTGCAGTGCCCTTTTTCTTATGGCTCTGTAAATCTCTGCCTTGCACGTAATCACAGGTGAATGATCTCCCATATTGAGATGATGGGACAGGATGTCCCAACGGATTGCCCAAGCTAAATTGCTTTATTTGCAGAAGTGAAGGTTTTTTTTATTGCTTTGCAACCATTACTACAATTTTCTTTCAAAAATGAAAAGTTAAGAGGCATCAAATAGACCTGTCTGAGATAATTTTGCTAAAAAAAAAAACCTAATAAGAACAAATAATAAAATATATCCAAAATTAAACCCCCTGAACTACTACTTTACATGCCAGATCTGAAGTTTAAAGTCTGTGAAAAATGTTAAAAACAAGTGAAATTTTAAAAATTAAGTGTTCGTATTTCTACTTCTTTCTCAACTTGTAAATAAATTATCAAAATCACATTACTCATAAATTATTAACATCTGTTAAACTGTATCTGGATGTTGGGTAAAGGCATGTCTGTTACACACTGGTCTGTGTCAGAGTAGCTGAGCCATTCTCTTGAAAATTATTTAAAATCAAGGAAATGACAGCAGTTTTAATAAGAGATGTTTTAAACAAAAGATTGTGGAATGAAAATAAATATATTTTAGGGGGTTTTTAAGTGGAAGTTTTTATACAAGCTTTAATTAGATTTTGGCAGAATACGTTATTTTAATGTTTTTTCATTAATGAAGACTGCTCATTGTTTAGGTTGTACAGTAAAAAGAAGAAAAAAATTAATCTTGGATTCTATTTAAAGAGCAGCCTGTGTATTAAAAAAAAAAAAAAAAATTAAAGATACTGCAGTCATTGAGAGAAAGATTTTTGCATGAGAAAAGAATGCAGAATCAATTTAGGAAGCATCGAGTAATTTCAGAAGAGGGTGGATGATAACATCTCAGGCGTTAGGAGGTGTTTGAAATATCACGTGTAAGAAGTTGCTGAGGTTCCTGATGCCACCTCTGCCTTGGCACCTTGGAAACCAGCAGCCCTTTTGCCCCCAATTTCAGCAGAGATCAGGTCAAGTCCGCAGACACCTGACTGCAATCCAAAGTGAGCTCCTGGGCTTGCCAGGCTTGGGAGATCTACGGGCTCTGCGGCTCCCTCAGCTGCAAAGGGACACAGGACTTCAGTGGGGCTGGAGTTACTGGGGCTGCGGTGGAGAAGGTGGTCCGTCCTCTGCACCAGCCCGAGCCAGGGAACAGAGCAAGCGTCCCTGTGGCTCTTTGCTTGTGGCTCATCCCATCATCTCTGTGGAAATGTGTGTTATTTATCAACACAGGTGAGGGCTCTGAACTTGTTTGGGCTTTTGAAAACAGAATTATTTGTCAGTCCTTAAAAGGCCAATTCAAATTCATTCCGAATTTTATTTGATTAAAGCCACCAAGCTTACTGTTGGAAAAATGAAATACGAATAGCCGTAAGTTACTCTGTTTCAGATGGGTAAATGTCACACACAGAATGAAGGGATTTTTTTTTTTTTTTTACTAGGTTTAAGTGAAACAGAGTCTTTATTTAGTGTCATGTTTTTATTTAAAAGCATTTATTTAAAGTTCTAAAAAACAAAGAATTCAATAAAGCAAGACAGGTTCAACTGCAAATGATTAATGATATAATTCTCAGTACTTTATAAAGTGTCTAACGCTGAAGAGATTTATACAGTGCAGAATGGCAATTGTGCTTTGATGGAAGGAATAGGTAATCAATACCTGCAAGCTTAGAAAAAGTGTTCTATTTCCTCCTCTAATGATATAGGGTTTTTTGCAAGGCAAGGATGTCTGGAGCATGAGACGTTTGGAAGAAGAATTAATTTGAAATCTGTAGTGGAAGATCACTTTCAATTAAAACTGCACTTGAATGTCCATGGAAAAAAGCAGGCAGTTAGGCTTAAACCTTCTGATGGCTACCAGTGAATAAATGAATCCCACTGTGCTATTCATGATTACATTTTATAGGTTGTTGAGCTTATTTTTTTCTAGGATGGGGATATAATTTATTTACTTTGGTTTCAAACTAAAAAAAAAAAAAATAAAATATATATATTCTTCCCACCCCCTTTCCCCTTTTCACACTGATTGTTAAAGCTGGGGTGGCCCCAGTCCTGTGCTGTTGGGAATGGAGATGTTGGGATCACGGCCTCTATTTCTGTCTAGAATTGCTGCCATAATGGTGTCGGTCATATTGCATGTAATAATTTGCATATCAAAAACTTCTGGAAGATATTAATGGAAAACCTAGCCGTTTATAAAATCCTGTGCTGATTTTAACTAGCAGGTGTTGAACCTCTAAATCAGAGCTTAGCCTTCTGACTGCCATTTGGGATGTCAGGACTGGGAGTCGCAGCACCAGTGCTACGTTGGAGTTTTGAATTGCTGAGAGCTTCATTGCATTTGTTTTTCTTTAATAATTCAGCACCAATATAGAAACATTTTAGGCATGAAAACTAATAGTATCACATGAATTTGGATTTAGAATCAGGTGAAGCTACTATTTTTATATAAACAGATATATTACTATTAAATTAATCCAAACAAGTTAATTTAATTTTTTAAAAGCAGATTGAATGTTTTTCTGAAATTATATAAAGCCTTTAAAGGTCTGTGAAAAACTACATTTCAGTGAGAGTCAGTCCAGGTATCTAAGTCACCTGAGGTTTTAATTCAGCACAGTGGTTGGTTGGTTGGTTGGTTTGTTTACCCTTATGGCTTATTTTATTCATTTTGACAAGACAGTTTTCACTGCAAATTGGTTGAGAGCTGGCTATACTTAAGAAAAAAAAACAAAACAAAACAAAAACAAAGTCTTTGTGACAAGATGTATGGAAGGAACCCTACAGTCCCTGTTAGAATAAATCCACCTACTCAAAAAAAAAAAAAATCTTCCTGTTGATTTTGGGTCACCAAAATACTTAAAAAAGAAAAATTTGAGTGCACAGCTCCTTTTGAATGCACAGCTGAAACCACAGCGATAGCCTCTGTGAGCAGAGTGCTTTTGAAAAGCTCACCCCGTGTTTATAACGAAGCCAAAACCCAGGAGCTGGCAGGTTTGATGATTATGTGAAGTAGTAAACATTTTAAAGCAAATTCCCAAATTTCATGGAGTCAGTGCGGGGTGATATGAAAAGTAAAGCTGGATTGCCAATTAATTCACTGCAAACCAGTTACTAAGAGCGTCCTGATTCAGGAAAATATCCGTGTTCGAGTGGAATGTGTTTGGTTTTCCCCATGCAAGGTGTTTAATAATTCTCTTCTCCGTGGTTGTGGACAATTGGGAAATTAACTGGAAGTGGCTTTTGCTGACAAGTTGAACCATGAGATAAACGAAACAGATTTTTAACCTGGGCAGATAATGTGAATTATTTTTAAAGGATGTTGCAGTTTTGCTTAATTGTAGTTGAAAGCAAAACACTTTCTTGTTGCTGTTTTGGTTACCACATAGCATTTGTGTGCCATGAGAATGGCACAAAATCTGGCTGTGGATTACGTGTCCTGCATTAGCCCACGGGCAGATAGGAGGAATGCGTTTTGCACCCAGACAGGTTAAAACCCAGGAGCCAACGAAACTGGCCTTCACAACTGCTGGGCTTGGATGGCACTAACTG
>WHYT01017845.1:0-31765 GCA_009806455.1 Tetrax tetrax
ATTCCCTCAGGGCTTTAGCCTTCCTCACCCGATCCCTGGCCGCTCGCACAGCCACTCGGTATTCCTCCCAGGCTACCTGTCCCCGCTTCCACCCTCTATAGGCTTCCTTCTTTACTTTCAGTTGGTCCAGGAGCTCCTTGCTCATCCACGCTGGCCTCCTGGCCTTTTTGCCCGACTTCTTCTTCATCAGGATGCACGTCTTCTGAGCTTGGAGGAGGTGCTCCTTAAATACGGACCAACTTTCCTGGGCCCCTCTTCCCTCCAAGGCCGCCTCCCATGGCACGTTGCCCATGAGGTCCCTGAAGAGACTGAAGTCCGCCTTCCTGAAATCTAGGGCAGACAGCTTGCTGTGCAGTTTCCTCGCCCGTGGATCTTGAACTCCACCGCGTCATGGTCCCTGCAGCCAAGGCTGTCCATCAGTTTCACGTCCCCCACCAGCCCCTCCCTGTTGGTGAGCACAAGGTCCAGCATGGCACCCCTCCTTGTTGGCTCCTCTATCGCCTGCAGGAGGAAGTTGTCATCCATGCATTACAGGAACCTCCTGGACTGCCTGTGCCCTGCCGTGTTGTCTCTCCAACAGATGTCGGGGTGGTTGAAGTCCCCCATGAGGACCAGGGCTGGTGACTGCCGTGAGGCTGCTCCTATCTGGCTATAGAGTGCCTCGTCCGCTCTGTCTTCCTGGCCAGGCAGCCTGTAACAGACCCCCACTGTAACATCCCCCGTCCGTCCCTGTCCTCTGATCTTGACCCATAAGCTCTCCGTCAGCTCCTCCCCCATCCCCAGGTGGAGCTCCACGCACTCCAGCCAGTTGCTGACATAGAAAGCGACACCCCCTCCTCGTCTTCCCTGCCTGTCTTTTCCAAAAAGCCTATACCCCTCCATGTTGACGCTCCAGTCATAAGAGTCGTCCCACCACATCTCCGTGATGCCAACAAGGTCGTAGCCCTGCTCTGCTGCACGCATCTCCAGTTCTTCCTGTTTATTCCCCATGCTGTGTGCGTTGGTATAGAGACACTTAAGCAGGGCCCCGGATAAAACCGACTTGCTGGCTGGAATGATAGGTGTTCTTTTGTCTCGCAGATTAGGTTCATTTGCTCCTACTTGCGATCCTTCCCGGACTTCTGGGTACTCGGTGCTGGCCCTGGCGCCATGCTGATAGCTGTGGGTTGAATTGTGCTCCCCCTCCCCCAGCCACACCAGTTTAAAGCCCTCCGGACAAGTCTGGCCAGCCTATGTCCAAGCACACTCTTCCCCTTCTCGTTTAGCTGTACTCCACCCGGCCCTAGTAGACCGGGCTTCTCAAAGCACGCCCCATGGTCAAGATACCCAAAGCCCTGGCTGTAACACCACTCCCTGAGCCATGAGTTGACTTGCTAGATACGTCTGGCCCTGTCAGACTTCTGGCCCCTTGGAGCTTTATATTCCTGTAAGGTCATGATACATAAGTGTTCGCAAGTGTAAGTGAACAAGACTTCTCAAACTTATAAAGGAAAAAAAAAAAAAGGTGTATTTTTCTCATAATGAAGAAAAGTATTACACAGTATTACAAGATATAAGCATTGAATACATATTCTGAGATCATATTTTTAGGCCTATTCACTCAGAGTCACAGACCTAATATACCTGTGGAACTTTTGCTCCATTATTCAGATATAGGCACATGAACTTGTAACGCCACTTGAGAATGCCTAGGCTACCAAGCCTAGCTTCCATTTGCTTTATTTCAGAAATTTTTCAACACTCTTTTAACACGTATTGTTTAATTTGTGCTGGCCTTCTCATACCATGTTATCAGTCTTTTTTTTTTGCTGAAGTTATATTTTACTTTTAGAACTTAATGTACTTACTGCTGCTTTTTTTTTTGGCTTTTGTTAAAACCCTGTTTGTTTTTTTTCTGACAGAGGGAAAAACAATTTGAGATAACTAGAAAAGCAATTCTGCTTTTCAGATTACTGTGAGGTACAAATAGAACTAGTTTCAAGTAATGCTGCTACAACAGACTTCTCCCAGATAGATCACTGAAAAAAAAAATATTTTGTATTAAAAAAAAAAAAGCTAAACTGTTTTTCAAGAGCTTTGGAAGATGCCAACAGATTTTTCTGGCTTTTGGAACAGGCCAATTGTACTTGGTACAGGTAAGTTTCAGAATTCAAAGTAATATCTAGACAGTAATTATTTCTTTATTGTACATATGTTATGTCGATGAATATCTATGCATGTATGTATGTATTTATTAAATGCCCTGAAACTAAACAGAAGCATGGACTACTAAGCATGGAATAAAGTCCATCATAGTCTTACATTTTATTTTGATAACAATTTTTAAAATGTTCTATATAACACAAGTAACCAACCTTCCTTTTTTATTTTCTTTTTCTCCTCCCTTCCTCCCTTTCTCTCGTCCTTCCTTCCTTCCTTTTTTTCCCTCTCTTCCTCCCTTCCTTCCTCACTCCCTCCCTTGTCTCTCTCTTCTACTTCTTTTTCTGTTATTCTCATTCTTTCTTCCACTCAAACAATAATAAGGGCTTCGAGCTTTTAATTATGATTATTACAACAAAATAAAGTGTAACACAGAAAGCAGAGATGTGTAGGCATAGTGAAGACTGTGAGTTGTTCAGTTGTCAATAATGGCAACTTCTGTTATGTGAAACCAATGCAAGCATTATACTCTCAGAGTTAGAGATATAATCTGATAAATCTAACTATGGTATTTCAAGACATTATTGCTTTTTTCCCATTACACCTGTTGATCTCTCAGACACTACTATCCTTATGGAACAGTTGCACAACAGGACATATACTTGTACTTAATTTATTTCTGTTATTTTCTGTTAGTGAAAATATGCCCTTACAGGTTGGTTCATTTTCCAGAAAATCACAGTTCATATTCCAGACTACCACATGCAAAGATTGATAACAGCTTACATTTTTATTCCTGAATTTTTCAGGAGATGTCTGTCAAAATTGGAGAATACTCTCATCTGACCAAATATGATTGTCTACTTTAGGACAAGATCAATTTCTCCCCAGATTCTATTGACAGTATCAACTGGATTTTCATTTATTGTAATGAAAGTTAAACATCTACATTGTAGTGACCTACAATAAGTGAGATTAATTCCTCTCCTCGGGGCTCAGCTCAGCTGGCCAGCATCTAGTGGCATTTGACATACCCTAAGTATCACATGTAGCCTTCAGCTAATCCTAAGCAAGGAATCATCTATGTCTCCCAGCGGGTCTGTTTTGTATCAGCCAGCCTTTTACAGGAGTACTCCCTTCTCTGCAGTATCTCAGCACTGGATGCCAAAGATGCAGCAATTAAGATCTTGGTGGTTACCTCTAGATACTCATCTAGGGTAAACATTCCAAATTGCCTTTATAGTTACCAGAGACAAATAGACAAATAATAAGCAAGGTTATCCATAGTCGTCTTCTCTAAATATATATAGTAACATGTACATTAATTGATTAGGTAAGATAAGTTACTTTCAGACCATTTGAAGCATCTAGTAATATGACTACTTGCCCATTTATTTTGGTTAAAATGTGCATATGCAAGGATATGAACTATCTGTTAAGCAGAATGATGTTAGAAGTTTCCAATTACTTTATTGCCATAAACTCAGTCAAATTTATTTTTATACAATGTAAGGTGTATTCTGTACTGTTCTGGTTTTGTTTGGTGAGGGGGGGCCTAAGGTGGTGGCTTCTGTAGGAAACTGCTAGAAGTTGCTCCCCTTTGTTCAGTGGACTCAGACGGGCGTAGGGCGGACCCACTGCTGGCCAAGGCCAACCCAATTGGTAGCACAATGTCCCATGATAATGCCTCTGCGATAACGTATTTAAGAAGGGGAAAAACAGAAAAAAAAAAAAGGGAGAAGATGTGAAGCAGCTGAGCGGGGCCGGAGAGGGGGAAGCGCGAGCCTTGTGGGCCTTGCAGGCCTCACCCTCTGGCCTCCCGCTGGGCAGCCGACTGGGCCCAACTTGGGCCTGGCCTGGCTGCAAGAAGTGGAGAGGAGATGAGAAGTGAATAAGATGTAAAAAGGATCCTGAGAGGCGTCTGCCAGACTGTTGTGAGGAATGGCTGCAGGCGCCGAGGTCAGTGAAGAAGGAGGGGGAGGAGTAATGTGGCTCCTGGCCAAGATTCCCCTGCAGCTCGTGGTGATGACCATGGTGGAGCAGGTTGTCCCCCTGCAGCCCATGGAGGTCCACGGAGGGGCAGAGATTCACCTGCAGCCCGTGGAGGAGCCCACGCCGGAGCAGGTGGAGGCCTGAAGGAGGCCGTGGCCCGTGGAGGGCCCGCTGGGGCAGCTGTTCTAGAGGGACTGCACTCTGTGGAAGAGATGACCCATGCCAGAGCAGTTTCACGAAGGACTGTGGCCCGTGGGAGGGACCCCACGAAGGAGCAGGGGAGGAATGTGAGGAGTTCTTCCCCCAACAATGAAGCAGCGGCATGAAACAATGTGTGATGAACTGACCGCAACCCCCATTCCCTTTTCCCCCCCCCCGTGCCGCTCGGGAGGGGAAGGTAGTAGAGATAAATGTTAAGCCCAGGAAGAGGGAGGGTGGGGGGAGTGGGAGAGAGACTGCGTAGTCTGGTCCCGATTGGGGCTGAACTACGACAGTACCTAACCTGTTAACAGTATCCATTCAGAAAAGTAGTTTTGAGCTTCTAAACCAACTGATATGGAATGACTTCCACCTACTCTACTTAAAATCTTATCCCCTCTAAAGTAACTCAATATAGCCTCTTTGAATTGCTTGAACTAAGACTCCAACGGGCCAGATTTAGTCTTCTTGTATAGCTATGGCATGATGATAACTACTCTGTTTTTCAGTTAAAGATCTTGAAATAATATGTGGGAGGTGTAGCAGGTACCAGTATGCTGTCAGTGTTACATGATCACAAATAGTATGATTTACTGATCTTGAAGAGACATGTTACAATGTTGTGGGTAAAGCATCTTGAAGGTTTTATATCTGACAAGATCATTTAACAGAGCTTTATGGAATAAAAGAGGTTAGAAGTCATGCAATAAAATTCCCAGCATTCATAACATCATAGTGTCACCATTGCTGAACTCTAGTTTCATTTTGGAATAAACTAGTTTGTTAGAAAATAAAAGCTAAATAGTAAGCTGAGGTATATGCATGATGAATTGTCTCTGGACAGTATGCAGCTTGGTGCAGATAACAGTGTGTGTTTAAAATCAAGGGCAAGTCCTGCCTGACAAACCAGGTGGTCTTCTGTGATGGAGTAACTACATCAGTGGACAAGTGAAGAGCTACAGATGTTGTCTACTTGGACTTCTGTAAGGCCTTTCACATGGTCTCCCGAAACATGCATCCCTCTATATTGGAGCGACAAGGATTCGATAGGTGAACTGTTCAATGGATGAGGAATTGATTGGATGGTCACATCCAGAGGACAGTGGTCAACAGCTCAATGTCCAGATAGAGGTTTTAGACAAGTGTTGTCGCTCAAGGGTCTGTACTGGGACCACTAGTGTTTAATGTCTTCATCAAAGACATAGACAGTGGGATTGAGTGTACGCTCAGCAAGTTTGCAGATGACACCAAGCTGAGTGATGAAGTCAATATTCCTGACGGATGTGATGCCATTCAGATGAACCCATGTGAACATCATGAGGTTCAATAAGAGCAAGTGCAAGATCCTGCACCTGGGTCAGAGCAACCCCCACACACTGAGGGATGAAGGGATTATGTGCAGCCCTGTCAAGAAGGATTTGGGGGCTACTGGTGGATGAAAAGCTGGACATAAGCCGTCAGTGTGCGCTCACAGTACAGAAGGCTATCATATCCTAGGTTGCATCAAAAGAAGCATGGTCAGCAGGTCAAGGGAAGTGATTCTGCCCCTCTAGTCCACTCTGGTGAGACCTCACTTGGAGTACTGTGTCCAGCTCTGGAGCTCTCAGCACAGTAAAAACATTAACAAGTTGGAGCAGGTCCAGAGGAGGGCCACAAAGATTATGAAAGGGCTGGAGCACCTCTTTTATGAGGACAGGCTGAGAGAGTTGAGGTTGTTCAGCCTGGAGAAGAGAAGGCTCTGGGAGACTTTATTGTGGCCTTTCAGTAATTAAAGGGGGCCTATAAGAGAGATGAGAACAAACATTTTAGCAGGGCCTGTCTCAACAGGACAAGCAGTAATGGTTTTAAAAGAGAAGGGGTTAGATTCAGACTACGTGTAAGGAATAAATTTTTTACAATGAGGGTGGTAGAACCCTGGAACAGGAGAAGTGGTAGATGCTCCATTCCTGGAAACATTCAAGGCCAGATTGGACAGGGCTCTGAGTAACCTGATCTATTTGAAGATGTCTGGGGTCCTGTCAGGGTGGGGGTTGCACTAAGTGACCTAGTCCACCCATGGAATCCATATCTCTCCAATTTAGAAAGAAAGATCTTGTGGGGGACTTACAGAGGTCCATGTAGATGACATCCATAGCTCTTCCCTTGTCCACTGATTATAATTTTGCTCAAGTCAGTTGGTTTATTTGCACAACTGCATTTTTTTTAAGATGATGTTTAGTTGAATGTTAATTTTCTGTTTTCATTGATGGTGGTTGTTTCAATTCGTTTCAGACTGTTCCTAAAGTATTATTAATTATTAATTTAAAATAGTGGCTTACATAATTTTTTTCTTTAAAAGTAAATTACATTTTAAAAGACAAGAAAATATGGTTATCTCTTATGGCTGATCTAGCAATTTAGAAGCTTTAAAATACTAAATTAAACAATGGGATATTCTGGCACACATTTATTTTTTTTCTTACTCTATGTTATTCTTAAAGATTATATAAATGGTAGATTATAGGGTGTCCTCAACTATTTCATCTTCTCACCTTTCCACTTCTTCTTGGTTCTCCTAAATAACAGTTGAAAGATTATTATTAAGAGCACAGAGGATTTCAGCTTCCATCTGTCACTTGTGGTGTGTATTGTTAATATAGTCTATGAAGTTGGAAACCACAATTTAAAGAAAAGCTTCTTTATGCTTTCAAATAGTAGAGAGATGTTCCACATTGTAGCTTTGAATAGTTCAACAGCCAGTCTCAAATAAGGACTGAACTAGAATAATTATTTGTCTGTTCTTAGTCCATTCAAATTCTCACTGACAGAATTTGGTTTGACATCTTTTGTGTCAGTGCCAAGGAAATAAATTTAATTTGATTGTTCAGCTAATACCCAACAACTAGTTAAAACATAATAACCTTATTTTCTCTCTGAGCCTTTTGACTTTGGCTTCAATCCCTCTAACTCTAAAATTTTAAATTTTACTCCTAAATTGAGAAATGTTACCATGTTGGGTTTTCCCTAATTTAAATGGTGACACGTGTTTTTAATAGATAATTTTTACTAGATAAAATATATTTCCTACAGACATCATAATATTTCACATAACTTTACATTTGCAGAAAACAAAAAGACAAATAAACAAACTCAGCAAAAAGTAATCTAGATTAGAAAATTCTAAATGATTTTAAGCAACTGAAAAATAGATTCATTGGAGTCTCTTACTGCACACAACCAAAAGATCTTAAGAAGTTCTGAAAAGCCTCAATCACTTAAGAATAAATAACTAAAAAGGATAAACAATACCTAGAAACACTGGCTAATGTTAGTGAAGGTCTGCTCCCACTTTAGTAACGCAACATGAATCTCAACTTTGATACAACAAATTTCAGGTATTACTATATAATCTCTGCCTGAAAAATCATCAATTACTGCTCATAAGAAACTATATGCATCTCAAAATTATATTAACTTCCATTATGTTTTATTTCATTAAGGTATTAAAGAAAGAAAGATCACTGGCAAAACCCCACTGATACAACAGTTCATGCCAATTAATAAATATTACTATAAATAACCTAAATAGATACGAGATTTTTATAAGCATAACATAATGTTAGAGAATTTTAATGTGTTCCAGTAAAGTACTTTAGAATAAATTACTTTGTAGAAGCATAAGAGAAGATGATTTTTTCTGTCAGTAAAAATTACATACGTTAAAAATCTCTTATTCTTTATCAGTGACAAAGTTTTATTAACAATTTCCTCATTCTTTTGTTCAATTTGGTAGAGGAGATTCAAATAAACAAAGTATTTACTACTAACATAGGAACATTGCCTTGCCTGTGTGTTGTTTAGTGCATCCAGAAGCATTACTCAAGGACACAGATCCCATTCCAGGTCAGACCACTGGAAATGAAAATTGGTAAGATGGAATCTTTGTGTCTCTGTTAAGTAACTTAAAACAATATCTCTGCATTTCTCTATAAATGACTATTTTACTTTATTTTTCAAAGTGCTTGGAAAATTGAGAGGGTTTTTTTTTTTCTCCTCTTGGATTGAGTTGTGGTCACCCAATGCAATCATAGTTTTTCAGTCTTCCGACTAATGAGAACATCTTGAGATTTTAATATTTCACCTCTCCTATCTCCCTTATGTTGGTGAAATCATGTCATATTGATTTATATTGTGCCAGTTTCTGTTCTCATTAAAATGTGTGTCCAAAAGTGAGGTACTGGAATTTTTCAATGCCTAGTCCATTATGTGAAATCAGGTACTATGTTCATGTATAGTACTACCATGATCTATTTTGAATTTTGGTTGCTTAGTCAATTGTGTGTTTTCCCAACAGGTTATCAAGGTTTAAACAAGAAATGTCCCACTGATCAAAATGCAGACAGCTACCAGGGATAGTATATTGTTGTGGGTGACATTAATTTAATTTACATATTATAAGAAAGTGGAAATCATTACATCTATTTCACATGAAAGTCTTCTAATGGGAAGAGGTAGCAGTACACAGTAATTTTCTTCCTATGTAAAACTCTGAAGTAATAAGGATTGATTAAAATTAGCAATATCATCATGGTCTTCTGGAACTATGTGAGCAATATTAGTATTTTTTTTTGCTGAACTTTACATGAGAAAAAATATTTCACATGTAAAGAAAAGACAGACAATATCATGAATTTAATTACTGTCCATTTCAATAAACACAGATGACAGAATTTTGAGATGAGATGATGAACAGATATATTTCAAGGGTGAAATTTTAGTAATAAAATGACACTTGTATTATGTCTACAGTCAAACCTGAAATCCATTTTATACTATTCATAACAATACTTTACAGTAAATTTACATAATCTCTTTCATAATAACAAAAAAGTGGATGGCGATATTCTTATTTATCCTGATTTTAGACTACAGAATCGCAGAATGATTGAGACTGGAAGGGACCTCTGGAGGTCATCTGTGGTGATTTAGTCCGGATCACCACACAGTTTCTCGCTCACCCTCTCGCTCACCCTCCCCCTACCTAATGGGATGGGGGAGAGAAATTGGGAAGAAAACTCGTGGGTTGACATAAAGAGAGTTTACTAAAATATCAAAGGAAAACTACAATAAATAACAGCATATAAGGATATTAAAATATACAAAATGAACAATGTACAATTCCTCACCACCCGATGTCTGAATGACTGACACATCCCGTCCTAAGCAGCGACAGCAGAAACAACCCCAAGGAGCAAGCAAAAAAAAAAGCGAAAGCGAGCCAACAAGGTAAGGGGAACAATGCCAGCAAGCAAGAGAGATGAGAAGGTAGAATATGGATGCCAAGGATGCATGCCAAGGATGGAAAGGATGCCCCCTCCCAGGGGCAACCCCCACTTATATACTAAGCATGGTGTTTATGGCATGCAATACTCTCTTTGGCCAGTTTGGGTCAATTATTCTGTCTGTCTTTCTCCCAGATTCCTGCATCTGCATGTCAACAAGACTTTAACGAGACTTGGAAAGCCAGACAGTGTCTTTGGTCTCATAAACAACAACTCGTATCGTCAGAGTGTTTTTATCAACATTCTTCACATACAAAATCCGAAACACACTGGCTACTGAGAGGAAAATTAGCTCCCTCCCTGCAGAAACCAGGACATGATCTCATCAAGCAGCACCACCTAGAGCTGGGTGCCCAGGACTGTGCCTCGATACCTTCTGAATATCTCCCAGACAGGAGAATCCACAATCTCTCTGGGCAACCTATGCCAGTGATCAGTCAACTTCACAGGAAAAAATTGTTCCCTGAGGTTCAGACAGAACCTCCTATGTTTCAGTTTGTGCCCATTGCCTCTGGTTCTGTTACTGGGCACCACTGAGAAGAGCCTGGCTCCATCTTCTTCCTTCCTTCAATTATTTATAGACATTGATGAGATGCCCACTGAGTCTTCTCTTCTTCAGATTGAGCTGTCTCAACCCTCTCATCCTTTCCTTATATGTGAGCTGCCCTTGTCTCCTCATCATCCATGTCACCTTGGTTGAAGTTTCTCCAATATGTCCATGTTTTTTGGTTTGTTTTTTTTTGTACTGAGGATCCCAGATTGGTGAATCCATACTGACTACTCCTGATGACTTTCTTGTTCTTTATGTGCCTGTGCTCAACCCAATTGGAAGGTCTGTTTATATAAATAAAAATGCTCCCATTAACTTGAAAAAGTTAATAAGAATAAGAACAAATCATCAAGGGACAGTTATGCATAAAATAAAATTGTGCATGTATGGTAACTGGATAGCAAGCAATATCAGGGGAAGCAAACCTTTAGATACATGAGAGATTAAGACTATCACTGGGGACAGTTAAATTTCATAGTATTCAAGTCTATGATTTCTTAACTGGTCCCCTCTTGGTTCTTTTTACTTTCCAAAGGCACTTTACAACAGAGGCACTAAAATATTAAAAACTGAGTTTTTGATAAAGGCACAACTAGTACAGCTAAACCCAGAATGAAAAGGTGGCCCTTGACATGGACAGCTGGCAAATCTGCTCTCTGTCTGTTTCACTGGTACTGATTCATAATTCATGTGGTTACCAAAGTAGTAGGTAGACAATCCCTCCTTAATGGTCAGAAAGTATATGAAAAATCATTATGGCTGAACCTTCTAGGACTTTGCCAATAACTCTGTACTTCAAAGAAGTACAAAGCAAAAGGGTAGACCCTACATAGGCTTATTGTACCCTGCGGTTAAGTCCCTAGATGTGAAACCTGACTCATCTCTGCAACCTAAATGCAGCATATTGAACCTTTCATCTTGCAACATTACTGTATATTACATCATCAACAAATTATAACTTTTCGTCCTCTAACAGAGGCAGCTCTGCCACCATCTTTCACATATTTCATGAGATATGCCTTGTGAGAAGACATAGTGTCTCTAGGAGAGAAAAAAAAAGCATGTTTTTTTCTGGACGGAGACAAGAACTACATGCTGTAAAGGCAAGCACCAAGCATGAGTAAGAAATAGCATATGAAAAAGCCTGGGTTTTTTTTGTTCTCATAACATTTTGTCTAATAAAGGATATTATCTTTCTGTACAAACCTTGTCTCACATCCTTCAACTGTCTTGCTTACAGAAGTTTTAGCATTTGCATTTGAGGGAGTAGATCATAGCGGCTAAAATGTGAATATTTTATGGTTATAAGCCCAGAATTCATGTCCTATTTTCTAAAAATGTTTTCAGGCTTTTTAACACTATCTGGATATGGAAAATCCTGACTCAGTTCTATGATACAATTTTTCAAAGGTAGCTTAGGAGAAGACTCTTAAAGTTATTAAAATTACTTATTCTGTTAGTAGATGGTGATATACACATCAGCCTTAGCTGATGAAGACCCTAAAAAAAAAAAGGAAAGTAATTAATCCAATTCAAATGTTTGATGGCAATCAAGCTAAAATTATCAGGTGCTGAAACCTGTGACTATTAAGAGAGAATCAAGTCTCTGTAGCATTGTGTGCCATATCTAAAACCAGAATTGTCAAACAATCTATTCAATTTAAATCAGACCTAGATGATTGGATTTTTTAACCATATTTCTACATTAAATTAATTTATTTTTGTTCCCATAGAGCTCCTAGGCATACTTATGAAGACATAATGATCATACCAAACTTTGTCTGTAAGGATATAAAAAGAAAAAAAAGTAGAAGCAGAATACTTAAGAAAGCTGTTAACTGACCAAATACAATACAGGATTTTGCAACAATGCTTCCTTTTCTTCATTAGCCCAGAGTTTAACAGAAACTGACACCCAGTATTTTCTGGTCATTTAAATTTGTTACGAACCTTGTATTTTGTTTTTTGCTTCTGGGGTAACATTTAAAGACAAAATATAGGAAAGGAAATTCACATGTCTTTCTTATGTTCCAAACTTAAGCTTATACCACTACCATTCAGGACACCATTAGGTGGAAGATCAGTTTTGATGGTGTGTATGTGCTCTCACACTGAAAGGAAAGCTCCTCGTTTCATTAAGAAACTCAAGCTGATTTTGTATAATTTAAGTCTCACTCCACTCATTAAGCTTCATCTTCAGTAATATTTATGGATTTGATGGAGATGAAAAGTCAATATACACTTCACTAAATATTAGGTCACTACATCTGTAAAATGCATTAAATACAGCCACATGTTTTTCTTCCCTTCTGAAATCAGTGGTAGCATCCAGGTGCTACCCAGATATTACTACTGCTACACAGTATATTAGAGTTTTGATCTCTGGTAATGTTTGCATGGGAACACACTAGTGAAAGAGTCAGTTCACAGCAAGTTTAAAAGCGTTGTTTTGATGCACATTACATTTATTTTATCTTTCTCTCTGTTGCGTTTCTTCTGTTTTCTTTTCCTTTCTCTTACATGCTGTGCTTGTATTCTAACATGACAACAGCTGCCTAATGAAAGCCACTTCTTAGCAATTCTTTTGTGTATCCAAAAATTCAGCCCGTACGTTCCCATTCAAAATTACTTCATTCTTCCATCACAGGACAAAGACTTTCCTTCCCACCACCTTAGAGGGATCAAAACTTACCTTTGAGCACTGTAAATCATCTTGATCAAGAAAGAAAATTTGGAGGTCAACATAAGGAACAGGACCATGACTTATGCTCTGGAACAGTTCCTTACTCAGAGTGGAATTTGCAGAGGAACTTGCCCAAGTCTAATGGAGGTAAACAGAAGAAATGTTCCCACAAATTATCAAGCCAGGACCTTGAAGATTATTAACTTCAGGATTCACTCACAATGCTGAAGTTATGGCCAGAAAGAAACTCCAGAGCTGTTAAACTCCTAGAGGAGTAGGATTTCTTTCTCCCTGCCTCCCACTGAGATTGCCACAAGACAGGAACATCTGTCTTTAACATTTTGACCTTTTGATGCTTGATTTTTCTTTCTGAGTTTAATCTTTGCTTCTGAAACAGAACAAAAACAGTTTTTGAGAATGGTTTTATTGTAAAAAGTATTTTTTGTTGTTAAAGTGGTTTAGTCGTATGCCTACCTGAACTGATGAAAATCTCTGAAGGTCCATTTTTTCAACAAAATACAGTTTTGTAAAACATTTATATGTTGTATGAACTCAGTAGGCTTTTGGGTTTTTTCTATTGGGTATTCTGGTAACCATGGACCATGTTTTGCCCTGCCAGCTGGGAAATATGAAAAAAAAATACTCCAAAATATTTATAGAATCCTAGAATCATAAAATAGTTAGGGTTGGAAGGGACCTTTAAAGGTCATCTAGTCCAACTTCTCTGCGAGGAGTAGGGACACCTTCAAATAGATCAGGTTGCTCAGAGCCCTGTTCAACCTGGCCTTGAATGTTTCCAGGGATGAGGCATTTACCATCTCTCTGGGCAATCTGGTGTTTCACCACCCTCATTGTAAAAAAAAAAGATATTCCTTATATGTAGTCTGAATCTAACTCCCTCTTTTTTAAAACCATTACTCCTTGTCCTATCACAACAGGCCCTTTACTTCAGAAAATTGATTCTTATCAGAATCAGGGTCACCTCACCATTTTGTGATACTTAAGAAAAAAATTTGCAACAGTCTTAACGTTATTTGTTTTCCAGGCAACTTGAAATCCTCTTTTACATAGACAATTTAGACAAAAAATAGATCACAAAAAAAAAAAAAAAAGAGGCACTTAAGAAAGCAGTATACTTCAAAGAAATGAACTTGGAAGTACAATATATTATTTTCACACACACACACACAAAAGTATGATATTATGACTTCTACAATTTAGACAATCTTTATCCTATCCTGAAATATGACAGATATTAGTGTTGCATTATATGGAATGTAAATTCACAGCGAAAGAGGAGAATGTGGAAGATGAAAGGAAAGTAAATTAAGAAAAGAAAAGGACAACTCAAAAAAGGAAATTAAGTTGGCTTTCATCAGTCTCCTGAATAGAGTACCTTCTCTAATACTTCTTCTCTCAATTCCCCTTTTCTCCAAGTTTTCAGTAACAGTTTTAGAAAAAACAAAACAAAACAAAACAAAAGTCGAAAAAAATGACAAAATCTATTTTAAATGAAAAGGAAATAAAAAGAAGAGAGGCTGAGAGAGTTGAGATTGTTCAGTTTGGAGAACAGAGGGCTCTGGGGAGACCTTATTTAGCCTTTCAATACTTAAAGGCAACTTACAGGAAAGATGAGGACAAACTTTTAGTAGGGCCTGTTGCATTAGGACAAGGGGTGATAGTTTTAAACTAAAAGAGGGTAGATTTAGATTAGACATAAGGAAGACTTTTTTTTTTTACAATGACAGTGATGGAACACTGGAACAGATTGCCCAGAGAGGTGGTAGATGCTCCATCCCTGCAGACATACAAGGCCAGGTTGGACGGGGCTCTGGGAAACCTGATTTGGTTGGAGATTTTCCCGCTCCTTGCAGGTGGATTAGGTTAGATGACTTTTAAAGGTCCCTTCCAACCGTAACTATTCTATGATTGTATGATTCTCTGAAAAGCTGTGTGCCCCATGAACTTTGTTTCCTGTGTAGCTTGTGTTAAGATAGACTAGCTCTCATTTTCTGTTGTAGACCTTGCCTTGCTCGATATCAGATACAGTAATTTGGCATATATAAGCCAGGCATTACTGATTGCTTCTTTCTGTGAGGTAAATCTTTTAGAAGTAAAAAAGCCTTCAGAATTCAGTTATCAAACTTGGAAAGATCATCTAGTTGTCACAACAAAATCCTTATGCATTTGCAGCCTCTATTATCATGCAGAATTTTAACTTACTCTCAATTTCTTTTCTGTTTTAACCACTCCTGTTCACTGAAGTGTGCATTTTCTGATAAGCCAATATCATGCTGACCTCAGCCTCAAGATAATACCTTATTGACTTCGTCCAACTGTTATTTAACTATTTTATGTTCATATATGTTAAATATTAGAATACTGCTACTTTAAATGGTCAAACAAACAAAACCAGCTCCCCTCTCCCGCAAAGAGTAGATACTCCCTAAAAGAGTAGGTACTAAATCTCATTGTCCCTTTCCAATCAGTTGTCATAAATATACTTGTTCTATATCTGAACTTTTGCATTCTTAGCTTCACAATTATTTACTTTCAGAAGGAGGAATAGAGAATGTTACCATCAAGGATACCCTATGGTAAGGTGGTTGTGGTACTTTCTTAGGACATTTTAAAACGTGTTTTCAAACTCCTTTAGATTAAAGCAGAAGTACAAACAGTTTCTCTGACTTTCTAGGCAATATCTACTAGGTTAGGATGCAAATGATTATTCCTGTGCCTTTCTCCACTGAATATGGCATGTGAGTATCTGAAGTTACGTTCTCAGTTACCTGGGAGACACCTTTTGAATTTAAGTACTAGTGTTAGTAAATCCTATAAGGACTCTGCCTACTAGATGAGACTTTACTAGAGGCATAAATGAGTTTCCACACATAATCCACAAATTCAGTAAGAGCTAGGTGTACAGGATCCAATGCTAACAGGAAAGAGTGAGTCAGCATATCTAGGAGTGATTCTTTTAGATATTAGATGAATCAAACAAAGGATAAACGTGAGATGTTTAGTAAATTGAAGAGTGTTAATCCATTTTCTGGAGATGTTACTGGCGTCAGAATATGATACTGGTTGCTCAGAGAATAAAAACTGTTTAAGATAGATAAAATTTCCATAAATTAAGTCTCTCAGGCTACCTTCAGGTTCTAAAGCTACAAAAAAAAGTACTACAGGACAGCAATTAGCCACTTGGCTCATTATATCAAATAAAACTAGTTATTACAATGAGAATCTTCAAGGCACCCAAAATATGTCTTGAAGTTTTCAGATTTTTTTTTTTTTTAAGCCTGTGTGTATCCCTGACAATAGGATTTCACAATCCCATAGGAACAATTTTTGAAGCGACCCAAAACCTACTTTAGAGCAACCAGGATTCATCCTTATTATAGTTAAAAGACAGTTAGCAATCAATTGAGAATCACAACACAATAAATGGACTTCAGAGAGCCCAAAAATCATGCTGATCTTTGAAGCAAGCTCTCTAGACTTGTACCTTTGTTGAACTCAAAAATAATAACTTATGATTAATTTAGTGCAGCTAACTATACTAACTGAAGGACAGCTTTCATTATTTAATCAGTTCCCCTCCATATATACTCCCTTCCCAGCCATTTAGGGATGATTATAGAGGAAATTCTTTGAATATAACCAATGCAGTATGCTTTAGTTTAACTAGCCCGCCTGTCTAAGAACTTGTTTTATTTTCTAAGAGAGAAACTCTTTGAAGTGAGGAACAGGAGGGAGTTAGGATAGAAACAGTTGTTTCAGAAGCATGAAAAGGAAAATTAATTCAGAGATGTGACAGTTAAAAGTCTGCATTTCAGACTTTTGGTTCATATTTAAAAGAAAAACATAATCAAGTGAGGTTTCTTAGATTTAAAAAGAGAAAGTATGCTTATACAGACTGTAGTCAACAAAACATAAAGGCTATTTCTGGAACAGGTTGAAGACCAGTAGACTTCTTAGCATGGCATTGTGCTGTGTTAGTGAGTCTTGCCAGTTTAGCATGGGTATGTGACTTCCAAAAAAGAGAAGTCTCTTAACCTGATAGATTGGAATAGTGGAGCAAGCACATAATCAAGAACAACTCAGAAATATTTTTTTCTATTGCAGCATGAATGATTATTACTTCTCTTTTAATTTTGCTGTCTTAAATTTAGTTTTCCAAGTCTTAGTTAGCAGTATATTCTCCCATTATAATCAGAAGAGAGTAGTTTGTCGTCAGTCACTTACTCACATTAAATTTCTCTCTCTGTTTGGGATTAATTACCGTCTCAGAAGAGCTTTCTTTCATCATTGATTGTATACGTAACAGGTTTAATATAAGCACTTCATGTCATCCTAGCTACCTTAGGGAGTCCTCTTTGGCCTCCCAGGCTCTCCACAACATAGATCTTAGGTAGATTATGTCATGTCTGTCATCACCAGTATTCTAACCGGCCTTCAAATCTCCATTTTCAGACATCCTAAGGCATCTAAACTCGACAGCTGGAGGAAGGCAGGATGTTCTTTGGTACGTGAAATGACGCTAGAAACCTAAGTTTAGTTACCCTGTAGCTTGGAAGATGGCATTGGCAGTACTAGTATTGGGGTATGTATTTTCTACCAATTCTCAGGACTCAGTATTTTTAAAAGTATTATTTACAATGTTTCTTTAAAGAAGATAAAAATTTAAAAATCCTACCTTGTAGCCTACACTCAAGTGTGAACTAAATAATTGAATTCAACAGAGACTGAGATACTAAGAAAAATGTGGATAACTGTAAGACTTACTTTGTTCAGATGCTTAGTTGGACATTCTGATCTTGTATTAATCTGGAATGAAAACTACCTTCAACTACATAATTTCCAGGAGTACTATCTTTCAAATTAACTCTTCTAGAAATGAAATTGCTATTATTGCTCTTATTTATAGGACGTGAGTTAAAGATAGCAGTAATACTCAGCTAATGATGATAAGGGATACTCTGTTAACTCAGCATCCTGTTAGATCTGACAATGTACAAGTATATGAACTACATATTCTTTGAAAATGTAGCATTCAGCTGCTATGATGAGAGTGATGATATATTGAAAGAGACTAGTATCTTAGAAAGGACAAGACAGCTTAGGCAGGACAACTTAATAGTTGTAACAGGGAATTCCAGGACTTGTTTCTCCAAATAGGAAATAGAAAATGCATGTTGAAGTAAGAAATTTCTGTATTTTCTTGACTTCTAAAGGAATAATAATAATTAAAAGAATAATTCTTCTGATCAAATCCTTCCAGATTTCAAGAAAGGAGTTATTGAATTTTTGTTTGTTTGTTTTTACTAGAACATGGTTCAAATAAGGAAAGCTGGGGAAAAAAAGAGAAAGAAAATATGGAAGAAAGTTGCAGGAGATGCAGAAAGAAGAAAATCATGCTAATTTCACCCTGTTTCCTGCAATGCTTTATTTTTCTGCATCTAGTCATCCAGCAAGATGAGCACAGGAACTCTTAGGCTTCACGTGCTGTTTGTGTATTCTTTCACCACTCTGTAGGAGGGGGATATGTGGACATGTCAATTACTCCTAGGAAGTGGTGCTTAAACAACAAATTGAACACAATTTCTAGCATTTATAATTTAAGAATTAGTCACCAAATAAGTATCAGAACCTCTAACTATATTTATTTTGTATAATTATGAAGTATGGCAACCCCTTATTGCTTGGCATAATAATACATCATTATTACAAGTGAGAACATTGGCACAAATAATGGTAAGAAAGTTCAGGAACTTCACTTAAACCTAATGTCCCAAATATTTATGGTGGGTTTTTTTTTTTTCTTCCTTTTGGACAAATGCCAACAGTTTTTAACAATGAATATAATCTCATTCTGTATCCACAGCTTGTCTTAGTGGCTAAGAAACTTATAATTCAGGAGTGGAAAGAACCATGGTTAGAAGAACCCATTCTAACTTGCAGCCATGTCACTGTTTTTGTTGTTTTTTTTTTCTGTTGTTTGATAAGATATGTGTTGAAATGATCCACCAAAGATGTTTTTAAGACCTGCTGTATTTTCAGCAAAAGAAAGACTCCTTTGGCTTAATGAAAATATCAAGAGGATAAATAGTTGATTACACTACCCAGAAAAAAAAAAAAAGAAAAAAGAAAAAAAAGACAAACTTTAAACTACATACATTAAAAAGTACTATACCAATGTGATTCCATTCAAACTCATAGAAGTAGTAGAAAAAAATTCAAAAATTAATTCTCTAACTATGAAGATCCTAGTGAGCAAATTAGGATAATTATTTGCTATTGCTATTTGCTGGAACCTCCAACATAAGAAGGACATAGAACCAGTTGGAGTGAATCCAGAGGAGGGCCATGAAGATGATCAGAGGGCTGGAGCACCTCTCCTATGAGGACAGGATGAGAGAGTTGCGGCTGTTCAGCCTGGAGAAGAGGAGGCTCTAGGGAGACCTTATAGCAGTCTTGGAGTACCTAAAGGGGGCCTATAGAAAAGATGAGGAGAAATTCTTCAGTAGGGCCTACTGCAATAGGATGAGGGGTAATGGTTTTCAAATAGAGGGAGGTAGATTCAGATTAGATATTAAGAAAAGATTTCTTACAATGAGGGAGGTGAAACACTGGAACAGGTTACCTGCAGAGGTGGTAGATGCCCCATCCCTGGAAACATTAAAGGCCAGGTTAGACAGGGCTCTGAGCAACCTGATCTAGTTGGGGATGTCCCTGCTCCTTTCAGAGGGGTTGGACTAGATGACCTTTAAAGGTCCCTTCCAAGCCTTATTATTCTATGATTCTATGATTTGCTTGATAATGATATCCATATTCTCGTCTTTAGACAGAATCAAGATAGGTACATGTTAGGCCAATTATAGATTTTTTTTCAAAGCACTAATCATGAAAGTTAAGATTCATGTGATATAGAAGTGAGTAGAACAAGTACATGCAAAGAAGACTGAAATACAGACTTGAAATAGATGGTTTAACAGGTGCTTCCATTCACTGTGATTTTACGTTGATGCTATTCTTAGAACTGATATCTTCAAACAGAAGATACTTATAGACGAGGGACCTGAACTTCAGAGCATCTGACAGGAGATCCTATAAATATGTATTATTTTAAGATGGTCAGTATGTTTCTATTGTAATTAAAAATTAGATCCCTTGATTCATGTGTCAAAATTGATGTCCAGAATTTAACATACTTCAAGTCATAGTGGACTCTAGAAAATCTTATTTAAGTCTTCTATAAACAAGTTATACATAGCTACTCAAAACTTACTTTCTGTAGTGAACAAATACATAATAATTCAAGGAATTCTTTATGTTAGTTAGATCATGAACTTCTTTCTGAAGTAGGTTTTGATTTTTTGGAAAACATGAAAACCTGTGTTTTTCACCTATTTTTTTTCCACTCACACATAATTTCTAGTGATGTCATTTTATATTCAGTCCCAAATATACATTAGTAGTTTATGTAGTTGTTTGGAAAGTTAGTCTCTGAAAAATTCTTGAACTTGATTTTGACTTGATTCCAATTCAGTACATAGTCACATAAAATGAATAGCTGTTAAAAGACATTTTTATTCTTTGGATATTCATACTGTACTTTAAAGAACTGGAAAGGTATCAGAGAAGTTCATGAAAAGAGTAATTGCAAAGAGATGAAATAGTAGATTTTGCTGTCACGAAATGTGAGGTCCACTGGCAGCATATAACAAATATAGTTAAACATTAAAATTCATTTTTAACATTAAATATCTTGTAACACTGGAACTTATGCACTTTACATATAAAACACTTCAAAGGTCAGGAAATCAATCACCCATGTTTTACTTGTCATGCCTATTAGTTTAAGCCAATATAAAATAATGAATACTTCTTTGTATTACAGTTCTGTCTTGGTCTGATTGATCCTCTCTAAAGCTACTATAAAGGTCACAATATGGTAAGTCAAAGACTACTGGGGAACAGGAGGGCACAAGGTAAGATAAACATGTCACCTATTCTGGAATGGAGTAAAGATATTTACTATATTTGGAAGTAAATGTTAGCTAAAATCAAACTTCACTTTGGTGTTAAAGGTCTTCCTGTATTTTCATTGTCTATCCTTATTTTCCATTATTTATATGTGTGTACAATAAAATTCTAATTGGGTTAATCCTTGTAAAATATGAGATAGATTGTTACATGTTAGCATTCTCTTTTGCAAAATTACTTGCATAATATTGGATGCTTATTAAATCATTCCTCTTATGTGGATAGTGGGTATTTGGAAGAAGAGTTAGTTTGAGTTTAATTTAAAATCAAATGCTACATATTTATATTTCACGTATTTCTATATATTATACAAACTCTGTGTGAAATATCTTGATAAAATTTTGTGATTTATATAAATACACACACAAGTGTGAAGACACAGCACATATACACACAAATATAATATTTACATCAACGATATACAAAACAAAATGGTGTGGGTAATTAGGTAGGGTGAAAAAAACAGATACCTTATATGTATGATTGTAGTATTAATAAAGCAGAAAAAAAGTAAGATTTTATGGCATTATTTTAAAACTATTAATCATTTTTATGTCAATAACCACACATTATATCAATAACCACACACATTTTTTGATTTTTTATTATCAATTTTTATTGATTTTTTTATTGTAAACTCTATGAATTGTTTAGTAATCTATTCATATAGTTCTTGCATGTAATTAATTGCTAAGAGCTAGATACTATAACAGTATTTTTTTTTTATTTTCTGGGACTACTAGTGTGATCAAAGGTATGTGCTTAGTAAGAAATATAAAAATAACTTCTTACTAGCATGGCTGACCACAGAAATGCTACAATTCTATTTCAGGTCTCATCTACTCAAAGAATACACATTTTGATTTTATGACCAAAATGAAATAATGGGAAAAAACATAGACGATATGAAAATTACATTTTGATATTTTTTTCCAAATTTTGTTTTAAATTATATAACATGAACATATGTAAGTGCAAACACTCGAGTCAGCTTGTATAATTTTACTGGGCAGTTTAAAGTCTTATTATTCTCTTTGAAAAAATGATCAATAGGAAATAAACATTTGGGAAAATACACTTGGAAAAAATAAACTTTGAAAAAGTTGCAGAAGCTTCTCTGGTATTTCTGGAATCCCATATTTCATGTATTTCATTTCGAAATGTCAAAAGAAAATATTTTGAAGTTATTGTATTACTTTTCTCATTTTTTTTTCTAAGAAGGTTTTTCACTGATTTTGTAAAGAATTTGTGAATATTTTTAGTTCTACAGAAAATCTATTTATTCTGAAATCCATATTTCCAAAATTGTTTGATAATCTGCTTTATTTTGTGTAAGATTATTATAATATGATACATATTTGTTTACCATTTAATAGAAATAATTGCCAAAGAAATACTTGTTAAGATTTGTTTGTCCAAGTTATACTATAGAGATCTAGCTAATAAAAATAATTAATTCATCAAACAGAAAATAATAAAAGAAGGCAAATGAACTCGAACTGTGATATAAAATAAAGCTTTTTGGTTCATCATGATAACTTTTTACATCTTCTGTTTGTTATTAGGTTGTAAAATATAAAGAAACACTATTTTGCAGAAATAAATTTTCTCTGCTTTTATAATGATTGAATAATGTCTGTGTTAGTTGTTCTAGAATAAAATAAACTACATAATTATTTATCTATTATTAGAATAAACAATACATTTTCCATAGGGATTCCATACTGTTTAATATGTCTGTCTTGCTCAGGGAATTTATATTTTTTTTTGTACAGAGGGAGGGGGCAGAAAGAGAAAGAGGAGGAGGGGTGGCATAGTTTAGCCAGGGACCAGACTACACAGTTTTTCACTTACTTTCCCCACCCTACAAGAGAACGGAGGCAAAAAAAAAGTAACGAAAAGCTCAAGGTTTGAGATAAGGTTAGGGAGAGATCATTGAAGTTACCATTAGGGCCAAAACAGACTTGACTTGGGGAAAACTATTTATTTATTATTATTCTTAATAAAACCAAAGCAAAATACTGAGAGAGGGAGAACAAAACCAACTTCCCCCACCCCTTTCTCTCTCAGGCTTAATTTAATTTCAAATTATCTCCACCTGCTTCCCATCCACCAAGCAGCACAGGGAGGGGAACAGGCAATGGGATTTACTATCAGTTCATCACAAATTATTTTCCACCACCTCTTGGGGGAAGAACTCCTCACATTCCTCACCTGCTTCTGCATAGGGTCCCTCCCACGGGCTGCAGTCCTTCATGAACTGCTCCAGTGTGAGGTCCTTGTCCATGGGTGCAGTACCTCAGGAACAGCTGCCCCAGCACAGGCCCTCCATGGGTCACAGCCTCCTTTGGGCATCTGCCTGCTCCAGCGCGGGGCTCTCCAGACACTGCAGGTGGATCTCTGCTCCTCCGTGGTCCTCTGTGGACTGCAGGGAGACTGCGTGCTTCACCATGGATTTCACTGCAGGCTGCAGGGAATCTTACCAGGAATCCTTCCCCTTCTTCTTCACTGACCTTGGCATCTGCAGCCATTCCTCTCACAATAAATTCTTCACAATCTGCTCAGGCAGATGCCTCGAGTTCTCTGTACATTTTCTCTCTCCACTTCTTGCACACGGGAAGAGAGAGAATGATGCAAGGAAGTTTGCTAAATATCTATTTCGATTTCTAATTAAATGAATTTATTTCATATCACAGGAGAACTTACTTATAATCTTCAATAAAATTTTTGTTGAAAAAAATGCCATTTTGAAAGCAAAAAATCAGAGATTTCTAGCTTTGTGATGAAATACCTTAAAATAATTTTCTATAGGAAAACACTGAACTGAAAGTACTGATCTCTGAAATACGGACTTATTCTGCAATACAGTTTCTTTTAAACTGTAAAGAACATTAGAAACTATTTGAGAAAGTTAACAAAATAATTTCACGGTTATTATTAATTTTATTCCCGAGCTGTTATTTCCAAAACTCCACAGGAAATATAATTTGGAAAAAAACCTCAAACAATAAAAAGCCCCACCCATACCCACAAAAATGTCAAATAAAGAGCCCCCAGGAAATGTGGTAAAATTAAAGAGTTCAAGTTAGTTGTCTAGGGTTTTCAAGGGATAACATTGTTAATCATTTATTATTCTGACATACCATTATAACTATTTCCTTATGTCAACTTGAAATGGCCTATCTTGGAAAACAGAATGACTCCAAATTTTTCACAGTAGTGTTACAGGTAGAAAAATGTAGGTGGTTCGAGATAGGAATGTCAAAATGGTATACAATATGAATGCCCTCTGAATGAAATGCAATAGTTTATATATATATAATACACAGACACAAAATACAAGAAAGAACAAGAAAAGTGTAATAGTTCTTTTTCTCCCTGAGTTAAGTTTTCTATTAGATATTGAGGAAGGCAAAGTCTACAACAGAAAATGAGAGCTAGTCTGTCTTAACTTAAGCTATTCAGTCACTGGAAAACAATGTTAATGGGCACACTTGTCTTCATAGAATCATAGAACCATAGAATAGTTAGGGTTGGAAGGGACTTTTAAAGGTCATCTAGTCTAATCCACCTGCAAGGAGGGGGGACATCTTTGACTACATCAGGTTGATTCTATGATTGCCGTGACCCATGTGCAGGATCTTGCACTTGGCCTTGTTGAAATTTATGAGGTTTGTATGGGCCCACCTCTCCAGCCTGTCTTGTCATTGTTCAAACAAATAAACTGCCAGAGGCTTTAACCTAATAATAAAACTTGTTTAAGGAGACATTAATCACTTGATTAAATAATTTTCTAGTCTACTAAACAATTAAAATGAGACAGTTGGAATTACGGAGTTAATGATAATTGGTGTAATATATACAAATACTTTAATTTTGGCAGAACTGTGGTCACTCAGTGGGAGTTTTGCACTGGAGATTTCTTACACTTCTTAACAAGATAAAAATTATCTCAACTGATAGTCTGGGTATAGTTGTTACGAGATAAAATCCTGACACTGGGATACTATGAAGTAAAGGCAGATCAAAGGGTGTAGACTGGATCACAGAATTGGGAGTGTTATCACTGTATTTTTTGAAGGTTAAAATCTCTTTAGTTCCTGGCAGCAAATCCGTACAGTTTAAAAGAAATATTTATGTGTAATTGAGCTGTCTTTCATATATAACTCGGAATGGTGAGAGTAAAGGATTGACTACACTATGGAGTACTACAAGTTCCACAATTCCCTCTAAACCATTCTTCAGTATATTTTTAATAACATAACAAAAGCAATATAATTAAAATATATAATTTAAAATTTTATTTTTAAAAATTGAAACATCAGGAACATATGATTAGAAAGAACACTCTCCATCAATGAATGTAGTGAACTTTATGAACTTTTTTCATAAATTGGTTAAACTCTGACATAAAATCATACCAGCTGTTTCACTTTAACTTCTTATATGATCATTTTGGAAGTATGAATGAATTCAGGTTTAATTAGTGCCATCAGTGAGGCCTGCAGTAAAACACTCCCGTAAACAAAGACCTTGATTGCATGTTCCCAGCACTAACTGACAGGATTAATTTAGCATGAGTTGGAAAATAAGTAATAGATGGACTTAGCTTTACCGCTGCTGCTAAGACTAAAACTAAACCACACTAAACAGGAAGTCCATGTAGATTTATGTCTTGTTTCTTAGAGTGGCCAAAAGTGGATGTTTGGGGAAGAATCATTGAACCATTTAGGCTGGAAAAGAGCTTTAAGATCAAGTCCAACCATTAACCTAGTGCTGCCAAGTCCACCACTAAACCATGTCCCCAGTGCCACATCTGCACAAATATGACAAATAAGTAGTGATAATGCTCAGAATATTCTCCAAGGTCAAGCAGGGTTTTTTTTGTTGGTTGTTTTTTGGTTTTTTTGTTTGTTTGTTTTTTTTGTCTCAAGGACTTCTTAATATGGTTTTTCTGTAATTATTAATCTTCCTTGAATTATTATTCTATGAACTTTTCTAGTGCCTTTTTGAAAACAGGTACACTTTTTTCTTCCATTTTCAGTATCCTGAAGTAAGAGCTACCCATTGGAAAGGGATTAATTAGCTTTATCTGTTTCAAATCTCCAATTGAATAAGTTCAGTTGAACAACCATAGTTTTTCTAAAGAGAGTTGGTAATTGTACCACACATCCTTAAATCACTTCTTTCCCAAATAAACTTATTTTGTTGTTTATTCAGTCCTTTTAAATAAATTATTTTCATTCTGTGTGTCAATGTCTGCCTTCTGTTGCATCAAATTTGAATTCCCATATCATTTGCAAAATAATACTAGTTAAATCTGGCATCCAGTCCGTATAAATTGTTTCTCAATTTTGTTTACATTCTAAATAGATCCTCTTAAAATACATACCTGACTTCCACTCCTTGGTCAAGGTGGCCCATAGAAAGAGAAGCAGTTGAGATCAAACATCTGTTTTGGCTTTAGACCAAACTGCAAATTTCAACTTCTTTTCTGTAGCATTTATCGAGATAACTTTCATTGCCTATGTTTGATATATTCACATTGATGATGACTTTTGCTTAGAATTTGTGATTCAGTGAGAGAGCTTCTAGTCCTAATTTTTTTTTTCAGCAATATTCAAATAAGGGAAAGCTAAGATTTTTCCTGGATACCAAATGTGCTAGCATGATGAAGTTCATATTAAGAAAAAAAAAAGAAAAATAAAGGAAGAACTACCCAGGAAACAAAGTTGTTCTCTGGAAGTTGCCTATACCGTTCAGTCCTAATAGAGGCTAACAGAGTCATTTGAGCATTAACCGTTTCATTGATATCTTAAAACCTTAAATCATTAAAACCTTTACTGATGGTGATACTGAAAGAGTATGTTACATATACTACTTACAGGTATTCTGTACAGCTTAGTATATTTGAACTTAGTTAACAGATGTATTCAAGGGAAAAATGTAATATATCTTGCAACAAACATTTTAAGAGTTAAAAGAATACACGTAATATATCATATGACAATGTTCTAACATTCAGTAAAGTGTTTTTATCCATGAAGTACTTAACTCATTTTTAGTCATATGACTAAGTTAAACACACGAATTTGAAGAAATCAATCACTGAAATTATTGCATTATAGTTAAGGACAAAAAAAAAAGGAGAGAGCAGAGAGATGATAAATGCTTTTGATTAGTCACATTTTAAATGACTTTTCTCAGTATGGAAAGATCTGCTCTCGGTGATGATACGTTCTGACTTTTATCAAAGTGTTTCTTTTGAAACTCAAATGGTCATTGGAAAATAAAGGTCAAATTTCTGTGAGTGCTTTGAAAACGAACAGTGTAACAAACAATACATTTAGTAGTAGTAATTAACCCCTTCATCTCTGAATCTAATCTACTGTATAGCAGTTCTTTGGGATTTTTGTCTGATTTTTTTTTTTAGAGGAAAATTAGATTTTTTTTTTTAATAGTTCTTGACTTCCATCATGTATCCTCTTTTTTTTTTTGCAGTTTACAAACTATTAAAAGTTTTAAAAAAAAGGACAACCAATTAACCAAACCTTAATCTTTTTTTTTTTTTTTCCCATTACAGACTCATAACTCTGTGGAACTTAAAATTATTTTCATATAAAATTCTGTTCCAATGAAATTGCAATAAATTGTTTAGTCTAAAGTGCATACATATTCATGCGGAAATACTGTATTCCTGTTGTCTTTTGGTTTTTTTTTTCTTTTTTTTTTCTTTACTAAACTGTTTGTTCTTCAAGAAATGTCCTTGTTGGAAGACTGCAAAAGGCAGTTTGAAGCTTCTTTAGGATGCCTAAATGTGATTTTTGAGTTTTAACTATTGTAATTGGAAATAAGATCAATATGGTGTGATAAAGTACTTTTATAGGGTTGAATTTGAGAACGTTCAACTTACACTCTATTTCAACCATGGATTTGAGAAACACCAAATTTTGTTAAGGAGGCAGTTGGGTTCTTGGGTGTTTTGTTCAATATTCTTTCAAGACAATCGAACTGAAAAGTAAAAGAAACTTAGTTTTGGAAAAACTAATTAGCCTTGAGAAAAAAATAAAGCAATAGCTTTTGAAACACTGGGCTTCACATTGCCAGTTCTTTCACTGCTTAGGAAGCTAGATAGATTACAAAATGCCTTGTTTCTTATGAGCTTCTCTGCTTAATAAGATTTCATGAACTGTCCTTTTACATGACCTAGAGGTGATACTTCTCATCCCCTTGGAACAATTTTTTAATTCTTATTTTTCTTTTTAACACCTTCATACTTTTTCCTAGATTCATGGGTGTTTTGGGGTTTATTTGTTGGAGTAAAAGATCTCTTAAATTAAAACTGTAGCAGCCACAAAAAAAAAATTTACAAACCTGTTCAAGTTCAATGTATTGCTCAGTGTGACTGTGTAACTTCCTCATCTTTCTGTATAGCATGAACCAAAGGAAAATAAAAAAGCCAAGTTTTTTACCCTATGACCTTAAGTGGTAATATTTTTTACATTTCATGTATATTTTTACAGAAACCTGAAAAAGCAAAAGCTTAATATTTTAGTTTAGTTTCTAAACCAACATTCACTTTTTACCTCAGTGAAATTCTAACCTGAATTTGATTTCTGTCATCCTTTTTCTAAATTGGAGCACTGAACCACATTGGCAATATTCACTTTATAAAGTCCTACATGAATTTCCCTGTTAGTATATAGGTTTTCCTTACTAGCCATGGAAGATAAGCTAGAACCCTGATTCAACATTTGTGGAAATAATTATCTGGATTTTTACTCTGAGTTTACATAGCTATTGGAAACAGCATAAGCTTCCCCTTACTTCTCTCCTATGTATATATCTATATATCTATCTACACACACACACATATATATATACACACAAGTACATATACACCTACATACAAATATAGATTGGCTTATCGTACATATAAGCCAATCATAAAATTACAGTAGCTTCCTCATTCTTAGTATGTGCAATGAACAGCAGCAACATTCACAACTTTTGCATTAAACCACTGTCAATATCTACACTTGATAAGACAGAAGACAGTGATGAATTAGAATGAAGTCTTATTCAAAACAGTCAAAATGTTCCAGATCTTAATTCCTACCCTTTTCCAGTCTTTATGCATATTCATAATAAAGAATGTGAAAAATTGAGGGTTTTTCCAGTGCCCCGAATCTTTAGAGTGGATTCTTATGTGTTTCTCCTCAGAAGAATAATTTAGTTTTCTGAAATTCTATATATAATGGATCATTCCATTATCGTATTGAAAACAAACAAACATATTTTCTTTACAAAGGCAATATTAATCTATATCTTTTAAATCTGTGTAATGTCGCCCTTCAAATCAACGAAGAATTAATAACTAACTTAGCGAGTAAGGCTTCTTATGACTAGTCCTTGACTATTCATATGAAATATCTTGGAGTATAATTAAAAGCTGTTATTATAAACACTAAAAAACAGATGATAACATACAAAGGTGAATTTCTGATGTGTTGTTTATTGTTACTAGTCTGTTGACTCACTTTCAAAGTGCAGTAATTCACAGTAGTTTTCCCAGTGATTAATGTCAAAATTTGAGAGGATCTAGCATATTAATAAGTACTCGAAGAAATGTTTTTCTTCATATTAAAATGCTGTCAAATTCACATTTAGAGTCTCATCTTACTTTCTAAGATTTCTAGTTTATGAAATACAAAATACTGCAATGTATATCAAAAGTATCTTATCAAAAGAATCTTATCAATCTATAGCCACCTAGAAGTTCAACACTCACATATAGGTATCTAATCCATTTTAGGTTAATCTAAGATAACATGTGAGATTAGAAGGTACCACATAAAATCAACAAAATACTAACATTCATGTGGAGGACCAGAGTAAGGTCATAATCTTAAACAGCTTTAAACGCCTATATGTAATAACTTGAATCAAGCCGCTTTATCTTCCAAACTTTTGTTTCCACACATTTTCCACATAAGCATTTAGAATATCCTCTTAAGCTCTGTGAAGATTAATAGTACTTCTAGGACACATAATCCAATTAGACACATAATATAGGGCTCAAGAAAGATAGAAACATACGACCTACTAAATGCCATGAAAATATTTACAAATAAAATAATTTGAAAATCAAATCCATTACTTCTTTTGTTAAGAAGTATAAAAGAAAGAATTTATTGAAAAAAAAAAATTGAGAAGTCTGATCCATTGTGCAAACAAAATCTTAACTTCAATTTCTTCAGAGCCAAATGACTTCCCTTATTGTTCTGTATGAGATTTTTTTTTGTCACTATTTTTTCCATAGTAATCTCTAACTTCCTTGTTCAACTTTTAAGTTAGTCTAGACAAGTTTTTAAAATGCTGATATTGGAAACAAACAAAATGTGATATAAATATATACACTAATTTAAAAGCATATTAAAATGTGACATAAGCATATTATATGAGGAAGGAGATATCTGATACAAAAGGGCTTTTAGCAGAGAAAGCATAACTAGAACCAGTGCTGGCAGCTGAAGAAGAAGAAAACAAAATAAAAGAAAATTACCTAAAATAGTTGTAGATTTTTAAACTGGATAATTGGTCATTATAGAAGATTGTGAGGAAACATGGTATAAGGTCCATGTCCAGTAGATAGTCTCTATTTCAAACAAAGGACTGTTGCACTTAGTGCAGGAACGTTGTCTGTTACATGAAAAAAATCAAACAAATTTTTTATTACCCAGTCCTTTTAACCATTAATTGTATGAAGTTGTATCATTTATATCTACTGTTTCAAAAATATTGTCAAAGAGGAACTTGGTAGAATGTAAAACTGGGTCTTAATACGTGCTACCCACATTTGTAAGAGTTGTTTTAAACCTGAATTAATTATATTTTGAATAAATTATATTTTGTTGTTTTTTCATTATCTTCACAGCCCTGAATCCTTCTTTTTTTTTTTACTGTAAATCTGTATTGGCTATTACATGTGTGTGTGTGTACACCTCACATAAGAGTATATCCCATAATTTTGCAATGAAGTTAATAGCCAGAGATTTAAACATACTGTAGATTATTCATTACTAGCACATTCCTTTTTAGTGTGTAAATTAAGATTTTGATTCTTTTCAGGAGTTAATTAGAAAGAACTCCAGTGCCACAAGTAGATTTATATGATCCTGAGAGGAAGAGATAGCTCTAAATAGGCATATTTCAGGTATTGATCCTTATGGAGTACTTAGATAATATGTGCTCCTCATGTATACTAAATTTATTTAATGTGTTCTGGAAAACAATCAGGGGGAAAAATGATGAGTTTGGATGTCTTGAAATTTTGCATAAATATGTAATTTGATACTGCTGCTCAGAAAAGTTAGGTTGCTTGCAGAGTAAATCACAAACGTCATACTGATATCAAGCTGACCCAGCTTCATAGGCTGGGAAAACTTCTCCTAAGAACACCTCTGCAACTATAAACAGCCCATTAATAAAATATATAAAATAAGTCTGTAGCATTAGATTTCTTTAGTAACAAGGTGGTTTGACTTTTTTTTTTTTTTTGCCGCATTCTGCATTGGCAAGTGCTCTAGCCACATTGCCCAAGTTGCAGAAGGCAAAGGCACGGATTGGGAGAATGAAGAACTACTTACTGTAGCAGAAGATCAGGTTTGAGACCATCTAAGGAACCTGAAGGTGCACAAGTCCATGGGAACTGATGAGATGCATCTGTGGGTCCTGAGGGAACTGGTGGATTAAATTTCGAAGCCACTATCCATCATATTTAAGAAGTTGTGGCAGTCCAGTGAAGTTCCTACTGACTGGAAAAAAAAAAAAAAA
>WHYT01017845.1:55963-75973 GCA_009806455.1 Tetrax tetrax
ATAAAAAAAAAATACCTTATATATATATAAATATTTATGAAAGATTTGTTTCAGGAAAGGTTGCAAACAATCCGTTAGCTGGAGGAAGAGTTTCCTATTTAATCTTACTCTAGTAGATTAACTCTGTTTTTCCTTCACTTCCTCACAATGCCTCTATTTTGCTACTGTGATGTGTAGGAAAATGTGACAGTGGGGTTTTTTTTGTGTATAAACAATTTGACTTATCTTCTTGACTTATTAACTTCAACCTGATCTGGCTTAATAGCTACTAGGTTCTTCACAAAATGTGCTGCCAAAGTCTAAGATTCCCTGTTACAAGAAGCTAAAAGTTTTCATGTATTTCAAGAGAGACTGAATAAGTTCATAAAGAAGAAATTCACTGAGGATTACTGAAAACATGAAAATAGTTTTTGAGTCAAGGAATTCTTGTGCTGCAAATACTTGAAGGCTAGGAAAATGTGTGGTGGAAGCATCTTAGATGGTTATCTTATTCTCTGTACTCATATCTACTCATCTGCTTTTGATTACAGTTATAGACATGACAGTGTGTTCTATATTCCCAACCAAGTAATTGTTTTAGTCCTTTTTTTTGTGGGGTAATTGATAATAACTAAGTGCTCCTTACCCAAGGGTTTGACAAATAAGAAAACAGGACAGTGGGAGCCTTTACAATTTTCCAGCTCCCTAGGACCTACCTCAGGTACTTGAAATAGCATGTGAACCCGTAGAAGCTGCATAGTTCAGGTAGAAAGTTGATATCCAAGGCATCAAATGAGCATTTTCTAGTAATCACTGTAATCAGAAAGGCATATTGTTGAGCAGTAAGGTATTCAGGAGCACTTCTGAACCCCCAGAATCCCCAATAATATGTTACTTATAGAAGTGATGAGCCTGAATACTGATCCCGTTTCCCTCAGGAGCAATGTGATCTAGTGAAAATCTAGTGGCAGTTTTGTGCTTTTCTACAGGTTTCAAAACACCATCTCTTCCCCAAGACATCATAAAGTGTTCCCAGTGGATTCATGCTGCTATGAGTTCTTAGTCCAGCTGTGTCCTAGGATTCCTGTCTTAAAAGGATATTTGAGAGTGATTCTGGCTGTACAGTGAAGCTTAAACACTCATAAATTTTTCCCAGTCTTTGCAATAAAGTAGTATTTTTTTTCCTAGATAATTTCTAATCCTGTGAAGCAGCGCTTTTTTTTTTTTTTCACTAGACATGCTGTGAGCTGTAAACTCAGTAGTGGAGCCTCACAACTAGAAGATATCCTCTGCTTGTGAAAAAAATGCTCATATCTGTAGAAATGGGATTGTGGCTGAGCAAAAGATTTGAAAACGTTAGTCATATACTGGGTTTATATGACATTAAAACCCCTAAAACCTTGATAGCTCTGATAGCCAACTCTGATAGGTCCAAGTGCCTTAAGAAAAAGCTGTCATAACCAAATTCTTTCATATGTGCAATTCAATTTCCCCCTCCTAGCTCCAGAGCAAGACTCACATCAGACCTTTGGCTTTACATGGGCACAAGAGTCCATCTAAGTGGAGTTTCTTCCAGAATGGAGACATGAAACTTCACTTATCTCAGGAGAATGGCACTTTTATCACAGAAAAATGAAGTGTGCAGTAATCATGTAGCAGATTTAACGCAAAAGCTAACAGATGTATGACCCTCAGAAGCATATACATTTAAAAGCTTTTTTCAAGTGACATACTTAAAACAAGATTCTACAGTTTTGTGTTCAAATCATTAAGATAGCAAGAATAAGAAAAAAAACAATACGTGCCAGATGAGATAATTTTCAAACATTCATTTGTAATATCATTCATATCCCCAATCGCCAAAACTCTGAGTCAGCAATAAAGGTCTAATTTTAATACTTTAAAAATAGATAATATCTTCTACTAGTGTCAGAATAGTATAAGCATTATGACTGTGATCAAGCATTATTTGTTTTGTATCTATGCCAGAGAGTTCTTGTCTTTGTAAAAGTAATACTAATTGTATGAAATATATCACATTAAAGTTTTTTTTACTTCTTCTGAGGTCAGTGCTAGTATTACAAACGGGAATCTTAGGTTAGATTTGTAATTCCTTTTGTTCCTGTTCCTGGCTTTAAAATACAAGAAAAGGAAAGTTTGGTATACTAAAGAATGGAATGGATATTGAGGAAAAACAAAGTTGATTTATTTGGTAGTTTTATTAAAAAAAACAACCCACATAGTTATTAAAAAGGCTGAATATATTGTACAGATTATCTAGAAACTATGATACAATCAGCAATAACAGTCAAAATATCCACATATTAATGAAATAGTTTCAAATTGTGATCATATTTGACGGAGTGAGTATCACCAGGAAGGTAAATAAAAACTCTCAATATTACAGGCAAGGTATTCTTACATGACTCAGGGGTTGATGGCTATGTAGCCCAAGTACCTTGGACTATGGCAAGGCTTCTCATGGGCAACTCCTAGTAGTTTTGGTTACCTGTCTCAAAGAATGATGAAACCGTATTGGAACAGGTTCAGGCTAAGATAATTAGGGTATAGACAACTTTTCATGCAAATAAGAGATTAAAAGATCTTGGAACCTAAGTCTGAGAGGACAGATTATATTAAACCTACCAGGGGTAAACAGCAGGAAGAAAGAGATATATTAGAGCTAAAGGGCAACATCATCACAAAAGCAAATGTAATAAGCTGACAGAAAATTAGAAAAAAAGTTTCCTGGGATAACCTTCCAGTAGGACTAACAGGCAAAATATCCAACTGATTTTAAAATGGAGTCTGAAAGATATCATTTGGCAAGGCTGCTTGTATTAACAGAGCATTAAACCTACTGACAATCTTCAAGCTGATAAGTTTGGCGAACATATAAGCCTGAAGCCACTATCCAGAAAGACCATGTAAAGTGAGATCATTAATCATCACACCTCATGGGTACAGAAACATGAATGAAGGAAAATGACAAGGTGAAGGGCAGTAGCTTCAACTCTCAGATACCTTCAGTAGTCAGAAGGAAGTCCTAATTTTGGCACCTTGGAAAATGTGGTTAAATCATATAAGAATGTAATTTATATGCTATATTGGCAATGATGGGTTAGGACTTGGATAAAAGCTAAACTGATCTCTCCTACTAGGGAAAAATTAAGAGTAATGGTTATTATAATATTATTTTTCTAGGTCCTCATCTGTACTGGCTTGTAGATTCACAGAAGGACCTTCATTGAAACTATGAATGAGTAGAAAAATATTCAGTAAATGCAAAATTGGTGCTGACAGTACCTCACAGTCAAGGACATGAGAAATTTATCACATAATTGTTCAAACTCACCTGCCATTTACTCTTTTTTATACCCCAATTAGTTACACCGTTCTTAGCTGTGATGTACATCTATAGAAGTGAAGTTCAGAACAAACTCCATTGTTGTTTCCTTTGATTCCCATCTGATATTTTTCCTCAGATTTTTTTTTTCCCTACTCTCTCCTGTTTTTGTTACGGTGTCTGCCTACAGGGCAACTATTTGTGTTTTTCTTCTCATCTCCTGTTTCTATTTACACTGCAATTTCTGCTATTTCTGAAGCTGCCTCCTCATACATAACTTTGCACAATTTTGTTAGTAATAATGAACAGAGAAGCTTGTAATTTACTTCCCTTAGTACATACAGAAATGAACTCTCCTTATATTTATCCTGTCACTGTCCCGTAGCTCACACATTGCTCTTTAAAATACCAGTATGCCTCTCTCACACAAGAAAATAAAATAATTTACATATTAATTATACCTTGTCTGGTAAAAATGAAACAGACACCTGTAATTATGCAGAGGCACCACACACTTGCACATTGCTAAATCAGTGATAAATGGAAAAGAAAGCTCATGAAAATGAATTTGCAGCACATATTAATTAAGTGAGGCTGAAATGTGATATTTCATTGCATGTATGAAGAAACCTTTATGAATTATTTTATTAATCATATTATTGATAGATGCTTTTAACTGTGCCTTCTGTACAATCAGTTTCTGAGCATTAGAGGTTAAGTGGATTTGGTATTTGAACAATGAGCAAACTTTCAATATCTTTCTGCCTGCTGATTTTGCTACAGCAAACTCAGGCTCTCTACAAAATTTGAGTACTTTAGAATACTCAAATACAGAAGCACAAGCCACCTAATGTAAGGAATATGTAGTGCTAATAAAAAAAAAAAAAGTAGTTTAGCCTAAGACTTTCTAAAGCTATTAGGAGTTATACTGGGTTCAGAGCCTTGAATAACACCCTGGGATTAGGCACTTAAAGCAGTTTCTCTTCTATACAGTGACAAAAAAAAGGAAGTAGTACCTCCATCTGCTCTCATAGCCTAGTAGATAGAGGTTTCCACAATTACATTGGATATTCGTATTGCAGTTCTCCGTGTATCTGAACATACTTAAACCGTATCTCCAAAAGAAAATCCTAATAGATACAATATTTAGAGAGGAATGTGAACTTATTATTTCTCTAGTTAAAACTGTTCCACTTTGAGCAGACAAATAGTGTGGAGGGAAGAAATGAGAACTGTTCTACAGTCCAGTAGTAAGAACATTTTCTTTATGGACTTTATAGAAAAAAAAAAAAAAAGGGTTTTAAAACCACATAAACAGAGGAAGGACTTCTACCTTGTGTTTCTTGATCTAAACAAGTGTTCTGGAGGCTGCAAAAAGAAAGTAATTGCTACTTGTTCTAGTTACACTTTACATAAACCGTTTCTACCTGGATCAGGTAATGGGTAAGTACTAAAACTTGTGAAATGAGCATGAGATAGTCATCTAGAACTGAGTTTACAACAGTTTTAAAAGACAAAATCTTGATGAACTCAGACTTTAGCTCTCAAATAATTTTGAAGAGGTGAGTCCTGGAGGACAGCATACTCAGGCTATAGGTAGAATAGTACAGAAGCTATTTACACATCAAGGAGAATTTACTTCAGAAATTAGAAAGAAATGAAGGACCTTGACAGGTAATCCTCTTGCCCAACAATGTATCTACAAAACTTCATATCCCTAACCACAGTCTCTGAGGAACTTCTCACTTTATATTCACGCTTCCCTTCTGAACTTAATTTGTGGCCAAGTTTTCTGCAAAGGCCATCTACTTTTGCAATTGTATGGTGTGGGGGTCCTCCTAAGAAGCAACAACTCTGGATTTTCCCTGTTCTGCATGTCAGCAACCTGTGGAAGATACAAAATAACTGGAACTGTTTACTTGTTAGTATGGTACTACACCAAGTATAATCTAAGCCAGAAAAGATAGCAATACCCTTTGAGTCAGTCCCAATGTTTCATGAAAGGCCAACAGTGAGAGGCCACTGTTTAATGTAGACACAGCCTCCTAGGGTTGTAGTGACTTTGCTATTTTTTTCACGTTTCCTTCAATCTCTTCAAAAGAACTTTATTACTTGATCTTTCGTTTTTTACCTAATTTTCTACTTCCCTCCAGTGTTCTTTTATTTTTTTTTTACTTCCATGTATTCATCTCATACTAGGAAAAGAAGCAAACAAACAAACCAACCCTGTATTTTTTGCTGTTGTCACATTCTTTCTTCCTCCTATTATACTTTCTTCTCTCTATGTGCTCAGATTGGAAGCTCTTCAGAACCTTACACAACAAAGAACGTGCTCTTATTTTTATTGACTACTGAATCATTTCAGTACTCAATACAGTAGCTACTACTTCCACTACTTAAGGACTCAGTCCATTGCTACAAAATGCAATTGCTCATGTTTTAAAGAATCTGCCAAGTTAAGCACTTGTCATATAATATCAGCTAATAAAATACATGATGGGTTTTTTTTTGGCAGGAACAGATGGAAAAGCAACTTTAAGCAAAACCAGAAAGCAAGTAGAGTAAAAGGAAGGCCTGAGAAATGGCAGGAAACTGAGCCCACTGTATTTTGCCAGTAGTGAGATGATGTCTCTATAGTTGTAGGAATAAATTAAACAAATTTAATGACCGTGAGGTCATTGATGTGGAGAATATAGATCACAAATATGACCATAACTATGGCATCAGAAAACAAAAGACAGTAAGAATCAGAAAAATTTGACTAAAGTTAAAGAAGTGACTTTCAACTGTCATAGCACAATTGCTAGTTAACAACTAAATTATAAGAAAGCAACTTTGCAATACATCTGCAGAATTAGGGTGTAAGTACTGAATTTTAAATTTTAAGCAGAAGATTTGAAAAAATAATAGATCGTTTCCTGTAATTTATATTCAAATGATATGTTGTTCATCCTTTTGATTCTTCTCACGAATGACCTGGTAAAATTTTCTGAGAAAATTTCTCTGGAAGCTAGCAGTTATTCATTAAAGTCACCAGTGAAACAGAAAGAAGAATTAGAATCTCATGTTTTGTGCAGTTACATTAACGTTTTGTTAGTATAACCTTCTATATCTTTTTAAAAAAGTAGAAGATTGTTTTCGGTCTTTTCCCTGGAGACATTTTGTTCATAGACAAGATTTGTAGGAGATACTGTCTTACAAATGTCCTGATCTATATTAAAAACCAATGGATTCAAGACATAAATGGCTCTTTGCTGACACTACTTAAAAGTCAAAGACCAACCTCTCTTCTTGAGACCAAATAGTTATCAACTAGTCTATATCCACACTTGTCTAGCTAATGGCTAGGCCTTTAGAGGGAAAGAAAGAGAATGCTGCAGAAATTCACAGCGTTGCCATGAAATGAGATTTTAAAAAGCAGTGTGAGGTGTCAAGGGCTTGAGTTTCCTCCCCAGTTTTCTCTTGTCAGTTCTGAAGATGTATGTCCCTAAGCCATATAACTTCTTAAGTCACTTTGTGACACCTGGCATGAGGAGCAGAGATAGATAGGCCTCCAGTTATCTTTTATTTAGCAGTTGCAGACATCATCAATTCCGCTTCTGGTTGACTGAGCGAGATATAGCCAATGATTCCTTATTTTGTGCTTGTCTTCCAGGTTACGTGTACAACAGAGGTTTTAGTAATCAATGCTTTAAGGCATAGTCAGTTAACTCCCAGTAATTTCAAACTAGGGTTCTAATACCTGTTAAAGTATAATTTTTGGTGAACTGAGCATTCAAATCCACAGTTGACATAAGCACCTACCTTTCTGAGCATAAAATGATTAGGACTGAGACATATATGTCACTGAAGAGTAAAAAAATACTGTAGGTAGGATCCAGCAGACATCTCTTAGATGTCTACAGATGAGTTGGCCACCCTATCAATATAGTGATAATTTGATAAAATGACAAAAACAAGAACGTCTAAGATACAGGTCTTAATACAGATACTTCTAAAGATTAATTGCACCTTTAAGTACTTACTGACATTATTGTGCTCACATGGAGATGTCTACAATTTTAATATCTGAAATAGGGCAATGAATCTCCCCAGAGGGCAGATTGTGGCCTGTTCAGGACACTGGTTAAGAGAGTCCCTGGGAAGGTAGTCCTGAAGAGCAATGGGGTCCAATAAGGCTGGAGATTCTTCAAGAAGGAAGTTTTAAAGGCACAGGAGCAGGCTGTCCCCATGTGCCGTAAGATGAGGTGGCGGGGGAGATGACCGGCCTGGCTGAACAGGGAGCTTTTGCTAGGACTGAGGGAAAAAAGGGGAATCTAGCACTCTTGGACTCAAGAAGTGTACAGAGAGCTTGTTAGGTCATGCAGAGAGAAAATTATAAAGGTAAAAACCCAGCTTGAACTCAATCTGGCCGCTGTTGTTAAGGATAATAAAAAATGTTTTTACAAATACATTAGCAACAAAAAGAGAGCCAAGAAGAATTTCCACCCTTTATTGGATATGGGAGGAACATTATCACCAAGGATGAAGAAAAGGCTGAGGTACTTAATGCCTTCTTTACCTCAGTCTTTAACAGTAAGATCAGTTAGGCCCAGGGTGTTCACCCCCCTGAGCTGGAAGATGGGGATAGAGAGCGGAATGAAAGCCCACAATCCAGGAGGAAGCGGTTATCGATCTGCTACACTGCCTGAACGCACACAACTCTATGGGGCTGGCTAGGATCCACCTGAGAGTACTGAGGGAGCTGACAGAGGAGCTCTCCGAGCCACTCTATCATTTATCAACAGTGCTGGTTAGCAGGGGAGGTCCCAGATGACTGGAGGCTTGCCAATGGGACGCCCATGTACAAGAACGGCTGGAAGGAGGATGCGGGGAACCACAGGCCTGTCAGCCTGACCTCGGTGCTGGTGGATCTTCTGGAGTGGCTCATCTTGAGTGCATTCACCTGGCATGTGCAGGACAACCAGGGGATCAGGCCAAGCTAGCACAGGTTCATGAAGGGTAGGTCCTGCTTGACCAACATGTTCTCCCTCTTTTTCCTAATTAAACTTCTTCTAATTAGGAAAAATTTCTTTACTGATAGTGGTCAGGCACTGGAACACGCTACCCAAGGAAGTGGTGGAGTCTGTCCCCGGAAGTGTTCATAAAAGTGTGTAGATGTGGCACTTCAGGATATGATTTAGTGGACATGGTGGTGTTAGGTTGATGGTTGAATTTAATGTTCTTAGAGGTCTTTTCCAACCTTGAAGATTCTATGATTCTATTATATTAGTCAACTAGTCTGAGGTAATACATATGGTATTAGCTCTCGGCAAAGCTGACGTAGTTGATAGAGACTGGTATAATTTCTTTGAGAGCATGCTGAAATCTTAATAGTGCAGTGAATTCAATCAAGCTGTAAAAGGGTGAGAATCTGTTCCAGAAAAAAAAAAAAAAAAAAAAGTATCAAAATCTTATTTCTTCATGTGACCAAGATATCCAGTTATATCACCTTTCCGGAGTGGCAGACAGGATGGATATACCCCATGGCATCTCAAACAGCACTAGACGTTCTTTGTGTGGCAACTAAATCAAGCCTTGTTATCCAGGTATTTGTTGATTACTATGAAGTTCAGACACCAAACTCTATGTACGTATTTAAATGTTCCTATGGTCTTTAACTGACCCTGAAATAACATATCTGGCCTTGAAAAAAAAAATACTTTCGAAGATTCGGGTGCTAATTAAATTTAAAAATATGTTTCTGAATAATAGTGTCTCACCTTCACTGAAAGATTTAAATAATTGGCTAGATTTTCAGAAAAAAAAAAGCACATTTAGCATAGTGACTGCATTTGTAGAAGTGTTAAATTGGAAACATCTCACTTGAGAAAAATGGTTACTGAGTATTTTGTAAGATTTGACCTAGGATAATGAGCATTTACTAACAATATTGAGTAGTCTTTCAGTTAATGGCTTGACAATATATTTTAAAATAGTGGGTGGGTGTGTGTGTCCCCATATCTATATTTATAAGGATTCAATGTCTTGGAAATCCTCCTTCTAGATTGTTCCTCTACTGGAGAAAAGGAGCTTTAGTGCTTTCCCTGTTTTAATCTGAAATGAAACTTCTACTATCTCAGTTAAAATTTTCCAGAATAGTTTCAGTGTTGAAAAGGAATCAGATTAAATACCCTTGAGACATCTTTTATTATTCTGAACTGCACTTCAAGGTCAAGCCAAGACTATATTGAAATAGTTATAAATGATTAATTTGTTTAATTCAATTTTTTGTTGTTTTTTTTTTTTTCCATCTGACATAAGACTATTGCATTGGCTGTTCCGTTTCAGGTGGTTTCACATTTAGTTTGTGTGCTCACAAAGGACAAAAGGAATGCACATCATACAATCAGATTATTACCTTGCAATGGGACAAAAAATTAACAAAATGAAAAGAAGGGAAAAAAAAAGAAATTGTGCAGATCAGTATTTGGGGAAGTTTATGTTGTTTCTTTTTCCAGAATAATTTGTTTCCTTAAGTGTTACAATACTAAAAATAGAAATGGAAAACCAGAAGAATCACATTTGACCTTAAAGTAATATAGAAATGATAGAATCCAAATTAGAAGCCAAAAAAAGTGCAGCTCCAAGTTTTGCATTGACACATGCATGCACGCAACTGTATATCTATACACATTATTCTCATATATGTACACTTTTGCTTCACATATGTTTCCTTCATTGGAAAATTAAGAACAAGGCATTTAACAGACTACAGTCACAACAGCAATGTGAATGCAGTATTCCTCATAGAATAATGTTCACAAAAGCTATACAAAAATTGTTCTGTGGACATGAAACTAATGAAGTCTTCTGGGTTATGTTTTCAGATTTGTGTCCTGCAGTTAACTGCAAGCATTGACTGATGCTCTATCCAGAGACTAGAGCATTTATGAAAAAGGTGCTCTGTTGTTTAATATAAAGCTGAAGAACTCATTGAATTTCTCTTCTTTACCCAGCTGGCTATTTTCACAAAGCTTCAGGAAACTGCATTATCTTTGTGCCTTTTTGTATTTATTGGTTCAAATCTGCCAATGAGCCCAGAAATATTTTTCATAGATGACATACAGAAGGAGAGACAGACAGACATAAACATATGAAGACAGATCACTACATGAAACTTGTTTTCTTAGAAAATTAGGGTAAAAGCTGTTAATCAGATACATCTTGCTGTATACAGAGTCTTTGACAATAATATATGAACATATGTCATTCAGAATGCCTTCAACATAGTGTAATTGGTAGGTGACATAACACTGACATTGAGTGCATTTAAATTATTTCTCATATCTAAGCCTTCTATACCCACTTGATGGACAGTGCTGTATTAAACAGTTTCTCAAAACAAAATTAGACTAAAATATAGCAGTTTTCTCTCAAGATGTACTTCTGGAAATGACAGCTCTAATCTTTCAGCACCTGCAGATAATGGATGTTCAAAGATTCTTTCATCATAAGTGACCTCTACAACTCTGGATTCTAAACAAGCAAGGACTTCAAAATAAAGAACAGTCCTCTAAGCTGAAAAAGTAATGAAAATAGTGACCATTAGGTTGATAACCTTAAAAAACAAAAAAAAAAAAACCAACAACAAAAAAGAAAAATGAACCTATCTTTTCTTTTTGCTATTTGTTTTATTTAAGTATAGTCTGGGTATGTTGAAGTCAGCTTTATCTTTCAAATAAATTCATTTATATCAGCCAGTAGAGATTTATTTGATTCTAAATTCTTCTAATGCAATGTCCTGTTTCTTAGAAATACAACTTTACAAAGCTTATAGATTCATACATTTATGCATAGATTAATGGGTGTGCTGGTATTGTTTAATGAAGGGTGCTACGGTGGCAGCTTCTGCAAGAAACCGTTAGAAATTTCCCCTTTGTCCAGTGGACTCAGATGGGTCTGGGGTGGACCCGCCGCTGGCCAAGGCTGAGACAATTGATGGTAGAATGTTTCCTGATAACGCCTCTATGATAACATATTTAAGAAGGGGAAAAATAAAAGTAGAAGTTGTGAAGAAGCTGGAGCAGGGGCAGAGAGGGGGAGGCACAAGCCTTGTGGGCCTTGCTGCCCTCACCCTCTGGCCTCCTGTCATCTGGGCCCGATTCAGCCCAGCCCAGCTGCAAGAAGTGAAGAGAGGAGATATGAAAAGAACCTGAGAGGCAGCTGCCTCAGACAATTGTGAAGAATTCCTTGTGAGAAGAAAGGCTGTGGACACCAAGGTCAGTGAAGAAGGAGGACGAGGAGTAATGCTGCTCTCAGCAGAGATTCCCCTGCAGCCTGTGGTACAGCCTGTGATGAAGCAGGCTGTCCCCCTGCATCCCATGGAGACCCATGGAGGAGCAGAGATCTACCTGCAGCCCGTGGAGGACCTCACACCAGAGGGAGGCTGTGGCTTGTGGAGGGCCCATGCTGGGGCAGTTGTTCTGGAGGGGCTGCACTCTGTGGAAAAATGACTTGCGTGGGAGCGGTTCATTAAGGTCTGCAGCCTGTGGAAGGGACCCCACACTAGAGCAGGGGACGAATGTGAGGAGTTCCTCCCCCAAGGAGGAAGGAGTGATGTAAAGCAACATATGATGAACAGACCATAACTTCCATTCCCTCTTCCCCTCTGTGCCATTTCCGGGGTGGGGGGAAGGGGAAAGAGGTAGAGCTAATTAAACATAAAGTTAAGCCTGGGAAGAGGGAGGGCTGCGGGGAAGTTACTTTGTTCTCTTCCACATTATCCTGTTTTGGATAGTAATCAAAGAGTTTTCCCAAAGTTGAGTCTGTTTTGCCCGTAATGGTAACTTTAAGAATCTCTCCCTGTCCTTATCTCAAAACTTGAGCCTTTTTTTTCCTTAAATTATCTCCCCCTGTTACCTTGGAGGGTGGGGGAACTGACTGAGAGACTGCGTAGTTTGGTCCTGAGCGGGGCTAAACTATGACAATGGGATAATTTTGTCAATATAAAAAAGTTGACAAAATATTTTGATGAAGATTGTGATAAATTTTCAAAACATAATTTTTAATCTTATCCTTGAGTCATCTTGTTGTAAGGACATAACTTAAAAATTCACATGTTCAGATACTGACATTCTCTGTTATCTGGTCTAACAAATTTAATTTCATATCAGGACAGAGAAATAGTAACTTCTGGTTTGTAAAGAGCGCCCAATCATGGTTCAAATAATCATTGACCTTGACAGGCTGGAAAGGTGGGCCTGTGCCAACCTCATGAAGTTCAACTAGGCCAAGCGAAGGGTCCTGCACCTGGGTCGTGGCAATCCTAGGCATAAATACAGACTGGGCGGAGAATGGATTGAGAGCAGCCCCGAGAAGAAGGACTTGGGAGTGCTGGTGGATGAGAAGCTCAACATGAGCCGGCAAAGCGCCCTTTCAGCCCAGAAGGCCAACCGCATCCTGGGCTGCATCAAGAGGAGCGTGGCCAGCAGGTCGAGGGAGGTGATTCTCCCCCTCTACTCTGCCCTGGTGAGACCCCACCTGGAGTATTGTGTCCAATTCTGAAGCCCAGGCATGGACCAGTTGGAGAAGGTCCAGAGGAGGGCCACGAAGATGATAAGAGGGCTGGAGCACCTTTCCTACAAGGACAGGTTGAGAGAGTTGGGGCTGTTCAGTCTGGAGAAGAGGAGGCTCCGGGGAGACCTTATAGCGGTCTTCCAGTACCTTAAGGGGGCCTACAAGAAAGATGGGGAGAGGCTGTTCAGTAGGGCCTGTTGTGATAGGACAAGGGGTAATGGTTTTAAAATAGAGGGAGGTAGATTTAGATTGGATATTAGGAAAAAATTCTTACAATGCGAGTTGTAGAACACTGGAACAGGTTGCCCAGAGAAGTGGTGGAAGCCCCATCACTGGAAATGTTCAAGGCCAGGCTGGATGAGGCTTTGAGCAACCTGACCTAGTTGGGGATGTCCCTGCTCCTTGCAGGGGGTTGGGCTACATGACCTTTGAAGGTCCCTTCCAACTCTAACCATTCTATGATTCTATGATTAACAAATAATAATTTAGGAATAATAATTTAGGAATAATGGATGTGAACACTGAACCAGCACCTTTTATATTATATTTGTTTACAACACATCAAAAAGGCGTAATATTTATTGTGAAACTTAGTTTATGAACAGTTCTTGTGTTTTCAATATGCCTTAATCATAATTGGATCAACATTTTAGTGAAATTATTTGTGATTCATACTAAGGTGCTGAAAGTGGAATTCAGACTCACATGAACTTATGTGTACTTCCTGGATAAAGAAACCAGAGAACAGTGACACAACATATTTTTTTGTAGCACTATTTCTATAGGATAAAATCAACAGGAATCATATAGTAATCCTATGCAGTGAAATCATATCATCATGAACTCTCATCTGTAGGGTTTGTGAGAATCCAAAAAGCAAGGCACCTCTTGAGATTTTATTCCTTACATTTCCTTTGTGATCATTCTGATTTTAAAAGATTACCTCTCTGTCCTTGAGGCAGATTATGTTAGAATCTTAGTGGAAAGATCCCTCATCCTTTAATGTGCTTGGTGTCAGTCATGAGATGCCATCCCAACAGAAAGTAGAGTGGAAGTTTTCCAGATCAGCTGTGTGCATCTGGGAGAAAACTACAGAAGCTATTTGTTGGTTATCTCAGATTTTCCTTCTAGCAGCTGGATGATCACAAATCCAGGCTGAAAAGTATTGAGTGGGTAGACCATGTGGATATGTGCAACCCCCTTCATGCTTGGTCTTACAACACAACAATATAGATGTGGCGAAGCGAGGCTTGCAAAGTGAGAACACTCCTGAAGGGAGTTGCGCATATCCACATGATCTACCTGCTCAATGGGGTGCATACAACTGTGCAATCATATGCCAAAGTAAAAGCTAAATAAATTCAGAGGATTAATTTGCCACTTGTAAATGTCAAATAGCAGACAAAAAACCACCCCACATATTCTGTTTTAAAGTACCTGCACTCTCCAGTCCAAAGATGTAATCTTATAGTTACTCTGGCAATAACCAGAACATTTCCATACCTGACAACTGAACTGGATGAGCAAGTCAGGATTTTTATTAACATAGCACATGCTTTCAAGAAAGTCTCAAAGCTATAAAACTCAGATCAAATGGTAAATAACATGCATCAATAACATTCATTATTAGTTTTATTGAAATGATAGAGTAGATGCTAAATAAAAATCAATACTAATCATAAAATCAGATGAAAAGCGTCACCTTAAAGTAAATTTAACTCACAATCAATATACTTCTTTAACTGAAAAACCTGAAGAGAAATCTGGAAGAACAGGAGGGCAACAGAACCAAAGAAATTTCTTTTTAGTGCACTTCAGAACAGAACTACCACATTTCGGCAATAACTCTCTTTCTTAAAAAAAGCAACAACTAAACAAAAAAGAGAATACACAGTTTAGACAGACAGATGACATTTATCATATAATAATCAGAAAGTTAGTTGTTGAAAAGGAATATCTGAAGAACTGAAAATTACTAGTTTTTCTTCCTTCACCCACCTTCCCATTTCACTTTCAACTTCGTTTTGACTCATACAAGCAGAGATAAACTGCCAAAGACTTTGGCCCCTTGTGTTCTCTGAATATAGGTTATTGCAGTCCCTGTTATTCTGAAAAAAAAAAGTCAACAGAGGCAAAATTAACGTTTTACTCCGATTCAGTTAGCCATATGTTACAATAAATGATAGCTATAGCTTAAGGGAAGAAATGATTTCTGGTATGATGCATTTTACTTTATTGTTTTTAATGAAGTTTGCATTAAGTCATAACTAATTAGGTGCCTCATGCAATACTTTACTGCCACTGAGCAGAAATATGTGATGGAATACCACAATGTGCAGACATGAGAAAATTGAAATAAAAAAAAAGAAAATATTATTGTTATTTGAGCCAAATCATGAGCTCCTTATTCCTATTGATTGTACTGGAAATATTCATATTTGTAACTCCTGAGAATGGGAATAAAAGGGATTTCAACCTAGAGAAGAGAGTTCTATATCAAGAAATATATATTCATTTGAATTTAGTCAGGTGTTCTGCTTGGGAAAGGCCAGAATGAACTCTGAGAATTCAGTCTTTCAGAAAAGATTTTCAAAAGAGTTTTAGCACTGATAACAGTTTTGGCTTCCTATAAGATTATTGTCATCTTTTACCATTTTTGTTGCAAGGGGATTTAGAAGAACTAGCTTTGTTGAAACTAATGTGTGTGTGTCTGTGTATGTATGTGTACAAAATTACACTTGTGCGCACACACACACACACATATACTGTTATGTGTATGAAAGAGGCATGTACGCAACAGAAGGGGGTATGTTGAATTTTGCTGAGTATCCATCAATACACAAGGAGTCCTGCTGAATCTGTTCTTGAGGTAGAGGGTATTACTTGGTACCAGAATGGCACTGTACTTGCTGACCCATGAGTAAAACCTCCTTGCTCTACAGACCTTAAAAATGTAAAGACATGACATTATAGGAGGATTAAAAAAAGACCAAGTGTGGCTTGTCAAGAGGAAAGGATAACAAGAATAATAGGATGGTTTAGCACAGACACTTTGTGTGCACAATTTGTAGCTAGTCGATAGCGCTAATCACAGTAATTACAAGTCACCACCTTCTTAGCCATTATCGGAATGCAGGGGGGTTTTATGCATTCCCATAGAGGTGACTTTTAAGGAGGAATTTGCAGGTCCAGAGAAAAAGGCATCTTTCCAATGAAAAGGGCATTTTGATCACTCTTCAATACCATATATGTGTGTGTGTGTGTTTGTGTGTATACACACACATACACACGATCTGCAGTATAGTAAGGAATATGTATGCTGGAGACAATGCCAGTGTAAACTGGCCCAGAGCTAGGGCCTTAAAGAAGATGTAGGAATGTCAGCAACTTTGAATAAACATAGCTAGACCTTCACACTCCTGAACATGAATGGTCATAACTCATATCTGAAGGAGTGTGCTGTTGTCCACTTGTGGTTGGACAGAAGTGAAATCAAAACTAAAAAAAAAAGCTACTGTGCTAATAGATAACCCCAGAGTGATGATCAAAACAAGAAGAAAATCATGTTTTGTTTTCATCCATTCCACATATCCCTCTAGGCAGAAATTATTAATTGCCGTGTTCCTAAGATCCATTGTCCTGTGGAGAAGAAATGTTGGAGTTATTCCAAGCTACGGATTGCCTGCTGGTTTCTGTACAGTTCTATCAACCGTTCCACCAGGCCTGTTTGACTTTTGAAATTCCCTCCAGGGGTCTGGTCCCAGACTCTGCACGCTGGAACAAGGACACCTGCTTAACAACTGTCTGCTAGTTGGAAAATTGATCAGCTGAGCTGTATGTGGATGTGCATTTATCTATCTCTCCCTCTTCATCTTCACCTTTCTAACAAGAAACTGGGGTATTAAACTGCTGCATGTGGCTCTTGTTACTCTTGTAGCAGCCTGTGGCTAAAGCCTGAAAGTACAGATGTAAATGCAGGATATTATTTGTTACTATATTTTATTTTTATTGTTAATCTGAATCCTGAAGTACTTAGTCTTATTAGATCATTACTTTCTATTTCAAACTAACAGAATAAAGAATTTAGGACTTGGTACTTAGGACTTATAATTATTGTAGGTTTAATGAAAGCCATTTTGCATGTCATAGTGGTTGAAAATCTGGCATCACTTATGTCAATGTTATTGCTATTGATTTCACTGTGACTGGGATTTCACAAGTGTCTTTCACCTTGGTGAGTTGAAACTTAAGTTTTAACTATTAACAGGCTTTAATAGATGTCATAAGCTATATTTACTTAATTTGCAGCTGAAAATAGGTCACCTTCTAAGCAATAACTACTTAACAGTATGCCATTGCACTTCACATGAAGGAGTAAAGGACACACTGTCCATTAATATTTCAGGAAAAATTAAAAAAAAAACAAAACAACTTTCTTCAAACCCTCTCTCTCTAGCATTTGTGTGATAAGGGTGAATATGCAGTTCTCATATTAAAAAGATAAGGCTGACTACAGTTTCTACTTTATTGATTTTCATGGTTGTGTGTTGGCAATCCTGTGTATTATGGTTAGATAGCAGACATGAAGCACAGTGAAGAAATTATTTAGCTAGGTATCACATAACTATTTAGCAAAATGTTAATATATAGATTAGATTATGTCTTCAGAATGGAATACTAAAGATCTGACATCTCACAGCAGCAGTACTTTACAATATATTTGAGAAAATAGCCAAATACTAAAGCACTCTGTGACTCTAGATGATCTTGGGGGGTCAAAAAAAGGTGACCAAGCTATCACGAGATTTGATGGTCTGCATCAGAAGGACTGCTATGGCAATGGGCATCATTTTTATAGAAAGCTTTCTTATTAACTTCCAGAAGGAAGCAGAGCAAAAGTCACTGGCAGAAGAAAAGTGTGTATGTGTTTGCATATGTGTAGATGTAGAGGAGGCTATATTGCTCAAGGAATTGGACTGACTGTTTTTTTGACCATTAATTGATAGAAATATAATGAATTAGTAATTTGAGGCTGGACATCTATAATGATGGAGCTGAAGTTGCTCTTTGGAATGTGAAAAAAAATCTGTAAGCCCACAATTTGCAATATTATGGGCAGACTAAATAGACAAAAACTGACAAGTGTTTATTTGGAGAAATGGACAAAAGGTACATTGTGATCATCTGAAAGTCAAATAAAGGTAAACAATGGCAAAAATTCCTGTCAGTATTAAAATTAAGGGCAGGAAATCATAAAAGCTGTGAGGGAGCTGGAGTTGATACTGATATTTTAGCAATGCTTCCATTTAAGCACTGGAAACAAATAATAACAATAATAAAAAGTGGTCTATAAGTTAAATATAACCAAAATAATATATGTATTCACTATATGGCAAATTTTGTAATCATATTGTTCAATACTGCAGAGTTTTAATTGTAGTATATCACTATATGGCACAGTGTAGTTAAAAAAAAAAAAAAAAGTTTAATCTTTCAGTATCACAGAAGTGCCCCACCACATATCATTTCTACAGTTACCATGAGATTCCCTCCAAAAAGGCTACTTATTTATGCTACCAAGCAGAATAGTGGTTTTCAATTTTTTTTTCTGTATTCTGTACAAATTTTCCAAGTGTAAGGGTACCTGCCTTTAGAATTTTTGTATACATACATACATTCTTATATTTGGTACTTCAAAATATCTTTTGCAGATCTGTAGGAAGTGGTCCACTTGGTATCTGGAATTATATCATAAATTTGTATATGGCATTTCATAGCTGTATGATTTTCAGGAACAGAAAGAAGAAAGTAAGAATTGAATTCTCAGTATTAGTGCCTACCTATTTACCTTTTCCCGTAATTAATGAGTCTGAAGTAATAGACCTAAAGTTCTACCCACTGTTTTGGATCTGTTTACTCTTTGTTAACCTATTCTAGAAGTGAGATAAATAAGAAAGGCCATGTCCATGTATATCCAAAGCCAAGATCTAGGGAACTTGTTCAAGTAGATGATACATGTCTGCATAGCTAGGTTGGAATCTAAATATGAAGTACTTATACATCAGTATAATTTCAGACATCGTACCATAAATATGCATTAAGTGTGCCTTTGTGGTCCTGCAGTCAAGAACATCAACAGCTGACTATGCATTGTTGTGTGTGCAAACAACCAGTTTGCACACTTTTTTTTTATAGCACTGAGACCCGCTGTGAAACATTAAAACATTCAGGAAATCTGGTATTAAAATTGTCTGTTAAATATTTTATTTTATTTTAACTTAAATTTCTTAGGAAGAGTCATAGTCAGACTTGGCAGTAAGCACCAAGCTGTGTGTACATTACAGGATGCTTGCAGCACTCAGTTTTATAATGCAAGCCCCACCTATGTAAACAAACATTGCAGAAGAAACAATATCATCTGTTTATCCTTTGTTTTGGAAATAAAACAATATACAGGCAGATGGTAGCTAGAAGGACATACAAAGACATCAGATAAATAGCATTTTTTTTGTCATCATAGAAGAATTTTTAGATTTTAAAATACTTTCCTAATTCTAAGAATAGAACACTGATATAAAGTAGAAACCAGTGTTAAAAATATAACTAAATGCTTCTAGTATATTCTAGACAGGTGGAATGCAAATGTGGTAATGGAACACAGCTCAGATAGGCTTCAGGACTGAATTTCTGGGGCTTCAGCACTCCAAGATCTGTGTTGAAAAGCTCAGAGATATCACCTAATTTAGTTTGAAAATGGCTTTGATAGTGACTTACTTATGTGAAACAAATATAAAGAAAAGATTCACTGGGGTTGGAGTCTGCAGAAGGGGAAAAAGACCTCTCCTTTCAAAGGGGAGGGGAGAAGGTCTCAGAGACCTGCAGTTACGATGGTCCCTGTCGTAGTTTAGCCCTGATCCGGACCAGACTACGCAGTCTCTCTCTCACTCCCCCCACCCTCCGAGAGAATAGGGAGAGATAATTTAAGAGAAGAGAGATAATTGAGAAAAACGACTCGAGGTTTGAGATAAGGACAGGGAGAAATCCTTACCGTCACGGGCAAAAACAGACTCGACTTGGGGAAAAACTATTCATTTATTACTACAACTAGCAGGATAATGAGACAGAAA
>WHYT01017845.1:85479-95852 GCA_009806455.1 Tetrax tetrax
TGTATTTATGTTAAAGAAAGCAAGGTTAAATAAATGTGCCCTGCATGCAAAAGGATGAAGATTCTCAGTTCCTATGAGAATTTTTACCACCGAGATTAGCCCTGAAGAACCTTCTCTCCTGTACAGATGAGCTTCACTCCTGCTATGAAGATTATCACCATGCCAGAAAAAAAAAGACAGCTGCCAACAAGATGCTTCATTCTAGATCTTGAATTTCATTTTATTTATTTGTTTTATTTATTTTACCTTCATTGTTTGGTATATATGAACCCCATTTTAAGCTGATTAAAACTTCCTTGGATAGCATGAAGAGTAAGAGGCAGGCCTGATGTTGTAAATTACAAGGAGGAACTGACTTGCATTCCTGTGGAGACAGAGCTGTAGTTCATGGCTGTGGGCTGAGGAGTTCCAAGTGTCATCCTTTTACGTTCCATTCAGGAAATTTTGAATCTCCCCTTCAGTGACTGGTCACTTCCATGGTCACAGATGGTAATTATCCTCTATCTTCATATTGTCCTCATAGCAGATGAATAGTCCTCTCTACAGCTGCCACTATGCTTCCTATGTCTGCAGATTTTTAACTTATACAGCTTAGTACGTGACAGAGGCAGCATTCCTTTTCCAAACAGAAATTCACAGAAGCTATGTCTGAGTTTAGTCTTTTTTTTTTTTTTTTTATTTCGGTATCTCTTTACCCCAGGCTTAGAGTACAGAACTAGGGGATATCCTCTAAAGGTGGCAGGATGTTAGTTTAAAACACATCTTTATACAGATAGTAGTGAACTTCTGGAGATTTTACCCCAGGAAGCTGGGGAAGCAGACAGCACCAGCAAGTTCAGGAAGAGATTAGAAAGATTCACAGCAAGAAGGTGTGTTGATGGATTTTAAAAGAACTGGATAAGAATGTGCTTTCCAACATCTCTTATAGAACAGTTCTGCATGCTGGGGGAGTGTAAGAAGACTAGACTTCAAAAAAAGGCTAGACTTTCATTCTTTCCCTAAATAACATCTCCTGGGCTGGATGAACTTGGGCTAGCCTTACCCAGCGGGGCACTTCTTATGTCCTTAGGATCACTTCTAAGATTAGATGAAACTGAGCAGGACTCTGAATAAAGAGTGACAGTAAAGATGTGATCTTTACAAAGCTATAATGCTTCTTAGATGAAGATGTGCCAGAATACCTCTCTTTCACAAAAAATCAATAGAGTTTATTATATATAAACTGTCCTTGAGGCGTATGCATATCTTTGAAGAACTTCAGAAAATAGACTCATGTTTTCCTTACTCAAGTTACTCCCGAGATTCTTAAACATTTGTTATCAACCTCTGCTGCTAACTTCTTGCCTTAACAGTCATCAACAACAACTTAAGGTTTTTTTACTCAGATTCTCACTAAACTGAAGGTTATTATTAGACCAACAGGTGTAGAAAACAGATATTAAAGCAGAAAAAATTCCATGTAGGTCATTGGTTCAAATCTCACCCATGCCGTTATTAACCAGAAACTATACAATCTATAAGCTCTTTGGTGGATAATGTGAACTTAACTGATTATTTTCATTTACTTCCTAAGAGGTGAGGTACACATCACATAACAATCATCTACCTAGAGGCTGAATAGAACTGGACTAATATCTGCTTCACAATGCAACTCTCTTAAGAGTAGAGCTAAGATACTTACTCAGGTAAGATAAGCAACATGAAAAATCTTATTCCTGTTGCAGAGTTATGGATGCTTTGTGGCTACTTCTAGTTATGATAGTGACAATTTATTCTCTGTTATAAACATTAGGGGTTTTTTTGGTTGTTTTTTGGTTTTTGTTTTTTTTTTTTTACTTTCACTATATCTCACACTGGATGCCTAGAGGTATTTTTTTCCCTTTTTTTTTTTAAAAAGGGAAAAAAAATACCTCTAGGCATCCAGTGTGAGATATAGTGAAAGAAAAAGTATATTGTGGGGGTTGAAAAAGGGATTATAAAATAATGCCAGGTAAGAGACTGAGTCTTTCATATTCAGATGGGATATTCCATTGTAGGTCAGGTACGCAGAATTACTCTTTTCTTTCCACTATTGAAGTCAGTAACCTACTTCAGAAACACAGATAGAATAGAAAAAAAAAGAAAAGAGGTCAAAACTACCACATGCATACATCAAAGGAACTTGGAATGATAACAAGACTTCTAATCAGCCCCTGGTTGTTTACTGACAGCAGGAGGTCTGAACCAGCCATTTAGCAGGTTAGAAGGTAATCATGCACAGCTAATTGCTGCTCCTAGAACACCACTTTTTAAAGATGTGGATTTCTACCCTGTGAGCATGCCCTGTTTCAGAAGGTCAGGGTCTGAGTTACAGGAGACTGGCTGTTGATGTAACTTACCGAGTCTTCGGGAGGTAACAGCAAAAGACCAAAACAGAAAGAAAAATAAAGTCCTTAAAAGCCAAATACATCAATAGCAAATCAACAGATAATTCGATCCAGAGATATAGAAAAAGCCTTAAAAGATCAAAATGTGTATTCCAATTACATATCGCCTGCAGGTGCTGAACAACAGATGAGAGCAATAAACACATCAAATTATTGGAATATAACAAATTCTATGTCACTTCAGCAAATATTACTATTAAAAAAAAAATTACATCTCAAAACTGAACTCCTTTTATAAGACAACTAACATGAGAAAGCAAAGAATTAAAACTCCCATATGATTCTGTTCCTCTCTACTTAAGTAAGCAAGTTCAAAAGTGATCTGACTTCCTTCTGCTTACAATGCTAAGCTACTTAATGTGTATGGTATCTATATGTTGTATGGGCTTTAAAATTTTCACTGGCATAAAAATAGGATTTGTTACATGCCTAGAAAAAATTTGGCTAAATAAATATGTTTCTTGAAAAAAAAGATATAAAAGGAACAACAACAAAGACAGACTCTGAATTACATATATTTATTTTATGCAGACATTTAGTTAGCTAGCCAGCTAGTCTTTATATACAAGTCAGTCACCTTGTCAGTTCATGAGACTGAGTTTTCAACTACTCTTATAGAGGGGAAAAGAGACACTTTCAGAGATCAAGCATAATCAATTACAATCTGTTTTCATTGTTTCCATGTGTATGAATTCTGTGTGTGTATGGTTCTGTGAAAGCTCCTCTGTAATGCATCTGAGCTGACATAAAAGAAAATTAAACAAAAGCCGCATAACAATTATTTGGATAATTTAAAATATAAGAGGCCTAGAAAAGATCTGTAAAAAAAATACTATAGAAGCAGCATAAAACTACTAAAACACACTAGTTTTCTTCTACTCGTACTATTATTATTTCTTTCTTGCTAAGATGAAAGATTTAGACCTTGTCTAGATTACTTCAGAGTAAATTGTTTACTCTGAAAAAAAAAGTTAAAAAATTATACATCATAGAATTGGATTGTACTAAACGATAAAGCTTAATTTTTCAGAACCACAAACCTATATTTATGAACTGAATCAATACTCATCAGCTCTCCCACTCAAGAGACAAGTTGGCAAGAAAAGAAGCTTTGTCTGCTTATAAAAATACCGAGAAAGAAAGTGAGATAACAGTTTTAAGTGATGTTCTTCTCATTATATTTAATTAGGACTATTTGGTTTGGTTTTGGGTGGGTTTTTTTTTTTTGGTGTGTTTTTGTTTGTTTGTTTGTTTGCTTTTCCCCTGAGGAAAATATTTAACTTAAAGAGTAATACTGACTACTAAAATTTTTCATTCCAAAATCAAAATATATTGTCCTTGTCAGGAATATGTCAGCTAACAACTGAAAACTTGGAGCTGAAAACTCAGCTTAGAGCATTCACATCTTTTGGTGAAATGAGCAGAGATAAAGCACTTCAAAGTGTACTCAAAAACCACCTGGAAACAGAGTTTTCCTTCAAATTTTTTTACTAATCCCAGTTCTCTTTTATAAATTCCATACATCATTGAATGTCAGGTCTGTTCTTTTATATATTCTATCAGACAAATGATAATGCTTTTGAACATACACTATTTTAAATGTATTTACTCTTTGAAAATTGTTATGATTTCAAATCAGTCAAATATTGCCTTGTTTTTGAGGCAATATATAATAAACTCTTTTCTATGTTTTACTGTGATCTCTCACACAGTGAGAAAGCATTTCTACCACGAATATTTTCATCTGAATTAGATGTTTGGCCTCTGCAAATATTCATGACTTTTAACTTCATTTTCTGTGAACATTTGTTCCAATAAAATCTGGTTGTTCAAATGAACATGGAAAACAAATAACAAAGAACAGAGATCATGGCCAAAGCAAGTCCATTAAATAATGCAAATAAATATCTGTCTATTTTTTTCTTTTATTCTCTATATTTTAGTGTCAATACTACACTATGGGGATGCTTTATCTTGCTTCCATAGTAAGTAAGATGAGACATTAATCGTTGTTCAGTTGAAGTCACCTGGCTGAAAAGTCGCATCAGGAAAAAAAAAAACCATAGGAGATCAGTCTCAAATAGGCCAATGGGAGCTTTTAAAGTCTTGGTATCCCTGATCTGATAAAAATCTTAAAAAAAAAAGCTGAAAGTTTTTTGTGGTTGTGATAACAAGAGAGAACTTAAATAAAAAAAAAAGCATAATTAGCAGTGAAAGAATGTCCTGCACTGGTATCCACTGAGTCCATATGACCTCTGTTCTTATCTCCAGACTGATGGAATGGGATTCTCTGCAGGTCTCTGATTCTGCTCCAGTAGATCACGTTTCAGGGACAGGAATTAAGATGCAACTTTATCAGGTTTTCAGTGGCGATAGTTACTCACTCTTTCACAGACTGAAATTTCAAAGCTCTTCACCTAAGTTGAGGATTTGGCTCACACAGGCACCTGCTCTGTGTGGGAGATGTGCACATCTAGTCAAAGGGGGTCTGCTGGAGTACACTCCAATTCCTCCTCTGTCCCTGCACACAGACTTTTCTTTAGTGTGTGTTGGATGACTGTTGCTCATCTAAATCTCATTCCACTGTGCTGTCAAAATGAAGCCAGAGTGTGTACAGACCAGAGATATGGGAAATGCTCTTGAGTCCCACAGAACCAAAGTAGCAATGGAGGCTCATGCACTTCTTCAGTACCTCCCATTAATGCTGAAATTCACCTGAAAATGCTTCAGGTTGTGTTTCTTATACTGTAAGGTTGTGGAAGAAAGTCTGCTGTACCCAAATAATAATAAAAATAAAAGTAAGAAAATTAAGGGTGAATTACTTGCTATGTTAAAGTCAAAGGCAAATCTCCTATTATCCTGTTTTCCTTATGTTTATAATCTAGATCAGAATCAATGCCTTAATTATGTTTGTAATAGAACGTGCCTGGCACTGAGAACATAATTTTCATTTATCCCTTAAGAAGAAAAATAAATTGTTGAGCCTGCATCATTCTGCATTCTTGTTATCAGACTAACTTGCATTTTCTTGGAATTGCTCCACAATTTAGACTGCAATTTAATTTTTGATTGAATGTTTTGCACATTGAATTTCACTTTAGATTTTCTCTAGCTCTTTTAAACTGAAGTACGAGTTCAGTTTACTAACTCTGAACAGCATAGTATTCAGAGCAGCATTTTCTGTGATAGAAGCTTACGAAGGGCAGTGTTACTGAATACTCTCTTAGCTGGCCTCACTTACATTTGGATGAATAAAAACAGTGGCTTATATTAAAAAGAGCTGGATTCATACAGCCTATGGAATGGTGATTGAAAGCCCTACCCTTCAGGGTCATAGGGAGGCTAATTGCAGGAGAGGTCTTCTCTCTCAGAAGTCAATCCTTTAATCTTCTCTCACGATGAAAAGAACAAGTAAAATTCTGAGAAGTGTATAGAAGTTGTAATGATTTAGTTGCCTGACTCAGATCACAGCTACATATCCATTTTTAACTGACATAAATTCACACTGCTGTCCAAAAGGATGGTCACACTTTTTTTCTTGCCCCTAGCTACACTTCCCATTTATCAGCTCAAGTATTCATACAGGAACACAGATTGATCTACTCGGCATATAAATCAAGAAAACAAACAAATAAACATGCAAACAAGTTTTGAACAAGATCAGTCAGGTGACCTGTTTGTCTGAGCATTTAGCTGGAAGAATGCTCTTACTCTGTGCAGATATTGGAATCAGATGGCTTCTTTCAACTGCAGGGCAGAATTATGATGGGTTAGAATGACAGAGTAGTCATGGAGTCAGCATCCTATTATCTTGTCAGTCACTCAGCAGTTGCAGGGACCCACTTTTTTGGGTCTCATGTTAGCAGGACTGAGAGGATCTCATTGCCACAAATTCCTTCTTTAAATCCTCTCATAAAACACAAGAGTCCTCAGGCTCCTGGGGCAAGAGCCAGAGGAAAAATTGAACATCAAAATATTCAGTGCCTGCAACAGAGTCAAGCTGTCAAGTGTCAGCATACATTGGGGAATTAATAACATCTGAGTTAAGCAATATTCCTAAATAGCAAATGAGTCCTATTACTTGAAAAGAAAGAATGCCACCAAGGTCATGTGAGTGCATGACCAAGAATTTCAGCAGACACCTTTTTTTTTCGTTAAGAAAGCACTAGAGACTTGCAGACCTTTGAAAGTAATGGAAGTCCTAAGTTGCTTCCACTTTTACTTTTATTTTGCTTCTTTTCTGAGGTGAAATTCTTCTCTGAAGACTGAGGTGTTGTCTTTTTAGGTGTAATCTCTCTCCAGCATGAAAGGTCATGAGTAAGAGCTGGGGAATACAAGGCACTACACAGCAAAACAGAGAGTATTATGAGGAAATTGCTTCCTATAAACCTCCTTATGAAATTGAAAAATATGTTTTGTTTTGTTTTGTTTTTTTAACTATACAAAAAAAATGTGAAGGAAAATAAAAGCCCTTGAAACTAAGGCATTGCCTTGAGTAAAACTGAAGTGGGATGTAAAGAAGTTGAATGAATCAGGAAGCAGAACCTGTTCAGGTATGTATGAGTACATAATCATATACAGGCTTGAACAAAATAGTGGCAGTTTTGCAAAACTGAGACATCTAACTCTCTATTTAAGTAATGCTGAGAAGAAAGAATTTCAATGCACCTCAAGATCTCAGGTGAAAAATCCTCTCTGAAAAGCTGAGGAATTACATCCTTAATTCTAAGGCATTTCTTGACTCTGTTTCTTTCGCAATTCCTGTGTATATATATATATAGGACAAAAAGAAAAGAACTTTCTGCAGAATGTCTTACCACTTATATTTGTGAAATTCAATACCCCTCCTCCTCTGTCTTAGAGAAGAGCTATCCAACCAAGCCCTTTTCTGACTGCTTCTAAGTTTTATTCCTCCACTTATCTTTGGCCACTTGACTTCACTTTAGTCCGCTGTAATAATGAGAGCTTTCTTTTATAGAAAGCAACATAAAAAAGACCTCATTTCCTTTTTCTTGATTAATTTTGCATCCCTCAGTACCTATTTACCTTGATAGATCAGAAAATAATTTCCCAGGAAATGAATTAATTTAAATAGCACTTATCTTAAGGAGACAGTAGAGAAATTGACATAGTGTTTTTCAGGGTAACGTTATTTGTGGGCAGATTGTGTGTCCACTTTAGTGTTTCAACACTGTGATTCAAATCTTTAGAAAATATGTGCTCTGGCATAAGCTTGAAAAAAAGAAAAAAAAAATTGGTTTTGCCTGACTTACGAAGGTTAATGCAGCTAAATAGCCACCCTACATTTGTTCCAAATTGACAACCACACACACATGTCCTAGTATATGCTCGACTTTATTTAGTAAAAGAAAGCCAGAATTCAAATAGCCACTAGAGAAATTACAGATCAGAAGGACAGAAGGATTTTCTTGTTTTATCAAAAAGCAGAGTCTCATGCAGCAACCAAAAAACTAAGGAGTGAAGAGGATTACTTCAAGCTTAGGCATAGATAATAGGTGATAATATTTAATTGCTAGGAAAGGAAGAAAGAATTAGGTGTTTAAAATTCCAAAGAACTGAGACAGGTACTCAGGAGAGATTCAGTATAAGAGGCAGAAATTAAATGAAAATACACAGAATGTGGAAAATAAGTGTAAGGAGAAAAAAAAAAAATTGACCAATAGGAAAAGGTGGATATTGGATAACATCAGCTCTTGCTTACAGATCTTTACTGTGTTACTCATTGGTACTACGCTTGTAGAATGTGTAAGTTGGTCTTGTGTAGAGGATATGCACACAAAAAAGTAGTTGTCCTTTGCATACTCCTATAGTGGTCATCTAGAATCCAAATAATCTTGCAAGTAGCTAGCTAGATTTGTCATAATAATTTTAAAGCAAATATTCTCAGCAAAACCAATCATCTCTAGGAGTCAAACTGCATTTATTTTATTTTTTAAAGAAAATCTCCAATACTATTCGATACTAGAAGAAGAAAGAGCATGAGCAGGCAGAAATAAATAGCAGAGATAGAGTAGGAGGTTTACTTTGTCTACAGCAGTTGAGCAGTGTCAAGATTTCTAAGAAGTGAATGGCAGAGGGTGGTTTGGAGCTGCAAAGGACTGGGAGCAGAAATGTTAATTTTGACAGGCAAGTGGTCATGCTGACACTGAAAACTGGTGCAGTCTCCTGTTTTTAGGAAACATAATTAGGCAATAAGTAAATCAATTCACATTGCACAATGGTGAATGTGTGTTTCTTTATTGAATTGTTCTGTTTTCCTCAGGTAGCATGTGTGCCAAATGATGTAATAGTTACCATGGGAACTATCCTTGTATAATGAGAAATGTAGAATAAAGCTCTGAGAGCATCTAAAACCCCACCTGGCATGCACATTTTATTTTTCTCCTTGAAAAAAAAAAAGAATGAATAAATAGTAATAAAAAATAATGCTCTTCCACTTCAGTTAGATCCTTAAGTAGCACCTCATTCTTAATACAGACTTGCTGATTGTGATGTAACTGTTTCTGGATTAGGTGTCATTTAGTATGGGGTCCAGATATATGATATTTATTTATTTTTAAATAGAAAAAAAAAAGGAAAATTATGAGGAAAAGGTATAAATTGGAGAACTGCTTTAGAAAGATGAATATTATGTGTTGTTTCAGAGTCAAAGGAAGTTTCTAAAATACTATAGTTTAAATACAGTGGTATTTTTAATGAAAAAAAAAAAGTGTTGTATTTATTTATTAGCATCAGAAAAGTGTATCCAGTAGTCCTCTTCCTTCTATTCTATTAATCTGACAATCTTTCTTCTTAATGCTGGAAGAGAAGAGGAAAACGTCTTCTGCAAAATCACTTAAAATACTCTTTTGGGAACCTGAATGTTTCACAAAGCCTAATATTTTGCAAATGCTGTAATTTTGTGGCAAAATAACACATTATATTTTTTTATCCAGGGGGAATACTTAAACTACTGTCCTTTTACTTTCTGTTTTTATGCCAGCATATACAGAAATCGCATCTGTGTAACTGGTACTGAGAACCAGAAGAAAAATAGTAGTTCTTGATGTTCCTTTGTGTTTATATAGCTAAGTGGAATCAGATGTGATTAATTAATCTTTAATTAATGCATTGGATGGAAGGATTTTCTTTTTCTTTTTCTTTTTTTTTTTTTTTTTTTAGATCTTTCACAGCACTTCTCAATACTTGGAATCTTCTTAGAGTCACAAATAAGTGTCTTTCGACACAGTGCACAGTAAACTTCAGTATGAAAGGACAGACTGCAAAGTAGGTCTCCTCCAGGCAGCCTTAAGCCATCAGTTAGGATTTTTCTACACTTTGCTTTACCTTTGTTTCATATATGGAATAAAAATTTTCAGTATAAACAAAGTATATGTGAAAAAGAAATATTTCTCAAGTTTCTTAAGTTCTCGTTCTGGAAACACTGATCTTTATAAAAATCCTTTACTAACTTGCAGAAATAAATCTGATGTTTTAATTAGAATACCCTGTACTCCTACAACGTCTTTCATCATAAGTACTTTACTGACATTTATTAATTAATGGTCTGATCCTGCAACCCTTACTCATCCACATAATTTTTGCTTGTGATTGCAATCATTCAGATCTTTTGCATGAGTAAGATTTACAGAGTGTGTGCCTCTTCAGCAGTAAATGAAGCTCACAAACATGTAACTGAGTGAGGCTTTAGGAAACTAATTGCTACTCGGCTTGAAGGGGGCAGCCATGGGTAAATCAGGCAGTTATGTGACCCAGGATATACCTGACTGTAGCAAAAGAGGGTCTAATATGCTATTTCAGTGCCAGAGCCCTGCTGAACCAGGGTGACTCCTAATGAACTAGTTAATAACAAAACCTGAGGTCTTTGTGAGGAGTGAAAGGGATAAATAAAATAAAAAAAAAAAAAAAAAAACAAGGGGAAAATAA
>WHYT01017845.1:95872-113074 GCA_009806455.1 Tetrax tetrax
CAAACACAAAACAGACCAAGGACAGTAACCATCTGTTACTGATGTCAGTGGTTTCCCCGGGAATGGCAGTTTAGACAGACCAAGGGATCAGAAACTAAGCAAAACAAATGTTGTGAAAGATCATGAATACCACTATTTTTAGAAATCAGAAGGGAGGTTGGTCATCAGAGACATTTGTTTAAAAATATGCTTTGAAGTAATAGGAAAAAACTGCTTTACAGCATATTGGTTTTCTAATACAATACTACTACTTATATTTATTTTCAATCTTTTCTTCCTCCTCATCAGATATTCTATCAAATTTACCATTCTCCTTTCCTTATTTCTTATTCTTATATCTTTTAGGAACCTATGAGGTTCTGATTTCTTTCCTTTATTTTTACCACCCTAATTTCTATCATTTCTTCCAATTCACAGTGAATATAATTTTTCTTTATCCTCCTTTTGTTGAGACTAAAATTAAAAGGTGAATCCAAAAACGGTCAATCGCCTATTTTTATTTATTATTATGAAATAAAATCATAGTTCTTTGCTCACAAAGAGACAAATACGTTGTTTCCATAAGTTCATTTCATATAGTGTTCACTGAAAATAAGTCAACCAGCTCTACGCTTGAATTGAAACACATTTAAAAAGTTATTTAAGAAGCTCTGTGTCATTCTCTTTTACTTGCCTTCATATTTTTTTTTAAGATTGTCCTTATTATGTTATAAGTAATAACAGAAATACTTCAGAGCTCAGTAGCCTTTTTTCTGCCCTGGATGCTGTAAGAATTATTTGCATATCACACTGTCCCATTACACTTTCTTAGTATTGTATTGAAAAATACAGAATCCTCCTGATTTTTCTTTTTATTGAAAATGAGAAGTTCTCAGTTTTCATGACAGAGAGAAAATGCACCTAAACAGTGAGACTTGTTAATAGCCCTGAATTCCATAAATACCATATCTTTATAATTATAACCTATTAAGTTCTCTTGTATTAAAACCTCAGTTTGAAACATGACAGGTTAAACTGGTTAAACAGCTAGAAAAAAAATATATTTAATGTCAACATAAAAACAGTTAACTTATTCTGAAATTTCAACTTTAGCAGAGGATTGAGAGGAAGGAAATGGTCTTTCTTCCTTTCTTCCTTTCACTCTCTTTAAAGTAAGTATACAAATTTCCTGGGCCTTCCACTCTCTAAAAAAAAGTGTTTAACAGAGCTTTGAAACTACCAATCTTCCTTCAGAAAGTGAATACATAGGCAAGTCTAGTCACTTCAGCTACTTTTTCATTTCATCACAGGAAGAACAAGTAGAATATAAAACTGGAGAAAATTCTAGCTTCTCAGGTGAAACAGATTGAACAAAAAGGCTTAAAAATGACTGTCCACCATGTCCTTGTAAAAAATTCTTTCCTCTGCATGGCTTGCTAGTCCAGTGATTTCTAAAAAAAAAAAAAAAAAATCTTGTCTCTGTCACTGGTCAGGCTTGGCTGTGGGTTTGATCCATGCTTCAGGAAAGCCCTCCTGCTGCTTACATCTTGTGTTTTCAGGAGGCTTCAAAACCAGTGTCACTTCAGTGCTGCTGAAAGCTTTTCCTCTTCCTCTGTCTTGTCCTCTCCTGCTCCTACAGACTTCTCTAATACCGACTGCTCTTTTACAGCAGGATTAATTTTCAGTCCACTCAGCAAGAACTACTGGCTCACTGAGCAGCCCAGGTAACTGCAGGCAGCTGCATTCAGTGCATCCAGCCTCAGCTCAGTTCAGATTAATCACAGCCGGAGGAGTCTGTGTGTCTGAAGCAATGCTGCAGGATCTTGAGTGGGAAGGATTTCTCTCCGTTTGCCCTATACTGCACCACAAAATCCTGTCTTCAGTGAGCAGGCAGAGGTGCTCTAGAGGAAGCACCTCTACACTTCTTAGTGTAAGATCCTGCTTTCTGCAGCTGCATTAGCCAAAACAAGGCTAACAGTCTGCATCACCCAGTCAATACTTTTCTATAAAGCATGCAGTACTCACACAGTAAACTGTGAACGAGCACCGTAAACCTCTGGCACAGTTTATGAATACTTAAACAGGTAGATCATATCTTTATAGAAATTAATAAAAAATTTGTTAAGCAAAATTTGAAATCTAAGATGGGACTTTTTTTTTTCTTTTTTCCTACCTTTTATTAGTACAGAAAGAGGATGGAAGAATTTAGAAGTTTTTCACAACAAAAATTAAACAAAATCAATGAGTGCCAGCAAATTGGTTAGATTTTTCAAGAAAACACAGTTTCCAAGGGTAAATCATTATAACTTTCATTGTGTATGTTTTCTTAGTGTCTTCCTGAGATTTTTTTTCCTTTTGTTTTGCTTTGTTTTGATAAATAATTTGAATAACTTCTAATTTCTTTACAATTAACTTCCAGACATCAGACAAAGAATATGTATTTTACTACAGTTTATTTGGACCAATAGTCTGATGATGGCTTTAACAATAATCAGAGATATTGTTGCATTGTTTCTCAAGTCTTAGCTACTTTTCTTTCATTTCTTAGCAAGAAAGGTAAAAGGATTTTAAAAAAATATATATATTTTGAATGCTTAGGAGAAAGCTATAGTTTCCTTCCTGGGATCTTACAGAAGAGCAGAATGAATTACTTTTTTTTTCTATAAAAAATACATATGTTGGTAACTGTGGAAGTAGAATGGGACAGTTGGAGCTTGCAGAGAATTTTTTTTTTTTTGTAATTGTAAACCAGAATCCTCCCTGTTTGCCATTGTAGAGAGAAATCCCAAACCATGTCTTATTTTCTCTTTTATTTTGGGTTCATTCCTTGTCAGAAGAAGTGAAGATGTTTATAAGCAGATGTTTGCTTTTTAAGGAGAAATAAACTGAAGAGTGAGATAAAGAAGTAAAATTTGGTTATTAAAAAAAAAAAAAACCTAACAAATATATACAAGCTAGACTACTTTTAGGTGAAAGAGAGGAAGAAAAAAAAAGACACAATTAGTGCTCTAAAACACTGCATGATCACTGACTGGTAAAGGAAAAGGATTACGTACATGTCAGTACTCTGAATCCAGAGGGACCAGGCACAGTAGTTTTGACAGCACATTTTTGAAATATATATGCGATACACCATGAATATTTGGTGAGTCTTTCTCCCAGAGGAGAAAGCTGCGTCCATATCTTTGACACAGAAGTTTGATGTCCTAAATATATACTGAAGGTGTCTGGTTCTATACAGTCACTTCCTACTACTCTGGAGCTATTCTAAGCTCAAGTAGATTAATACTATACCAATGAAATAAACAGATCTCTGCCAATTTACATTGTCTGAGGTTCCAAGGCTGCTGGAAGGAAATGACCCAGATGCCCCAGAAAACAGAAAGAAAAATAAGAAAATGGAATTCACTTGAGGGCACATTGAAAACACACAGAACTAACACAGCTTGTTTCTCATCAGGTTCCTACAGAAACAGCTGTACTGCATTACAGCGACTGTAGTACATCCATGTAGAATTTAATTCATACTGTTAACCGATTTATAGAAAATAACAGAATCAGTTTCAACAAATATATACTCATTTATTTGTGATTTGCAAACAAACACAAACCAAGTTTTCCATAAACAGTAGAGAATGAGGAGATAACAGTGCTTTGGGTCAATTCCTACCATACACAGTGTTTGTACGCTTACTAATTTCAGCAGCAGTTGACTGTTTCCAGAATAGCCACAGTTCCGGAAAACAAATCTCCAGCTAAGCAATTAACACTCTGCTTTTGTAACTTATTTCAAGGGATTCCTTCACCTTTTTTCCAAACACTTATCACCAAACCCATCTGGATAGAATTGTTCACAACAAAAACTAGAAATTTAACCCTTGAACACTATGATATGCTTTATAGCTTGACTTGATTTATATTGCCTTACCCTTTCTACCAGTAGTCAGAAAAATTTACATGATGCTGTGGAAACAGAGCAAACTGTTTTGATCACTTGGAAGTGTACATCTACAACTGGTCAACTCAACATCTTACTAGGCGAAAAAATTCAGCTGGTGTCCAGTGTCATAATTTCTAAAGTCATTTTAGATACCCTAAAGTAAGTATATCACTTGGCCTCCAGCTGGATCAACATGGTACAGGTCTTCCATTGCTCCTGTACTATATCTGCCAACCCTGTGTTGGTATTTCTCTTACTCTGTGGAGAGTGAAATGGTAGTGGATGCCCACAGGTTGGCAACTGCATTAAGTCCTGTATCTCCAACAGTTATAACCAGAGCTTATGCACACAGCTCACACACAGACAGTTGCATTGAAGACAAATTAGTTTGTGTATTTGCATCTTCATTTGATGCCCAAACACTGTTTAAACACAAGACTAAGAGGAATTCAAAGAAACTACTATTTGGAAAGAATAGCATAGAAATGCCTTCCCAAAGAGCAATTTGACCCAAATCCAGATGCCGGTTGGTTTAAAGCAAGTTGAATGACTTGGGAATCACTTAATCCATGGCTGAGATGACTACTGAGTCTACTACCTAATTGAGAACAGAAAAGATGTGGTCAGGAGAGCCACAAAATCAGACTCAGTTGCTGGCCAGGATAGTGATAACTGGGCTCACCATAAATCTTAAAAAAAAAAAAAGCAGATTCAGCTCACTCAGTTTCAGACAGTGAATAGACCTCTGTGCCTGAGCTAAGCACTAAGCTTCTTTTATAGCCAGTGAAGAGAAATACGAATATACAGGGCACAGTTAATTTTTCCTAATTTATTAGTCTACATTGGGTTGAAATAAATTTCTTCCTAACAGTCTGTATCTCTCTCCATTGGCAATAAAAAGAACCTAGAGCAACTAGTTTAAATTCAGACATCTACATTTGATCAGAGGACTCCCACCTGGGTGTCTGTAGATAATAGTGTGTCTTAGATCAGAGAAAAGCTCTACACCATCTGCTCCAGACAGGCTTGTCTAAAGCTCCAACCCCATCAGAGGTAGCCTTTATTGGCATGCCAATTACAGCAACAGCTGTATTTATCCTTAAATTTGCCCTGTAGCTAGAGGTACCTAATCCCACCCAGTTAAATGTAGCACCCACAAGGAGAGAAAGTGCAACCAGATTAAACAAAATTAAACAAATAAATAGATAAAAAATTAGTCACTTGCTCTCTTCAGCCATCCCACCAAAACTTGCCATTGTACAAAAAACTATGTGGAAAAAATGTACTATCAAGAGGGGAGTTGAGAAAATATTAAGCAGTCAAAAAAAAAGACTTAGAGCAGGATTTGGACTTCAAATTACTTACAGCTGATACTACCAACAAGCATAACACAAAGCAAATGGGAAACAGCACATAGAGGGTGGTGAAAAAATATGCAAAATGCTATCTTGTTTTACTATCGGGAAAACATTGAGCAAAAGGTACTTTTTCTGCTGTCATTACAGTCAGTCTCTTAGCAGCCTGAAAGTTAAAACTTGCTAGAAGGTACCCAGCCTGTTGTTTGGCAACACAGGTTGCCGGGGCAACAGAAGCCAGTGACACTTCTCTTTCTTCCTGATGGATTCTGCCACTAAAATACAGAAATCAGGATCCTGAACTGACCTGATGGCTCTTTGGGAGATGTTTTTTCATGCCATGAATTCTCATAATAAAGCACTGAGGTATTCTGAAATATTAAATGTGTTTATTTATTTTTGCAATGCTTATTGATATGTTGCAGTTAATTTAATTTATTTTGATGCTACTTGGATGAAAGTTTGGAATTTTGACATGCTGGTCAAAAGAATACTGAAAAGGCTACTGCTATTGTTGCCTTAGCCACTTTTTTTTTGTGGTAGAACAAGGTAACAAATATAAATCATAGAGATTAAAAACTGTCTGTAGTTAACTATTTAAAATCTATTTAAAACCTATTTAAAACATTTTGCGCAATAAGGTGCACATATGGAAAACTAGCAACAACTTTTTGTGTACGGTTTGCAATGTTTAAATGATGGCTTCAAGAGATACTGCTTTTTAATTTTGGCTTGATATAAACAAAAAAAATATTCACTGAAGCGTGAAAAATGTCTTAAGGGAACATGTGAAAGAGAAAAAATCTGAACTAGAATCCTTCCTCCCACTATAATGAAACTCTCAGTTTGTTCACCATCAGGGAACAAACAAAACTCTCACTCCTTTCTCTCCTAGGCCTAACTTTGCACACATTTCCCCTTGTATAAACCCCACGAGTTTTTCTTTGTGAGTCATTACTCAGTTCTATGTAGAAATTCTTTTGAATATCCCTTAAAGTTATTCTCCCATTGATCTGCACAATGGCATGCCTCCCATAGCAGATGGTCTCACTTGTCTCTTAACAAATGCCCCAAATGTTTCCATCTCCTTTTCTGGATAAATTTAGAGGGAATAAAATTATTGAAGCTGCTTAATTTTGTATTTTGTTATAAATTCTAATATTTTTATTAAGACAGTTACTTTTGAAGACATTCCAACATCTTGCATACTGAAAGGAAAATCAGGCTTTTACATCTTTATGTTAATATGTAAATAGTATTTGACTTGAAGATTCAGAATTTTGTCTTCAGGTTTTAAAATTTACCTTAATCTTATCTAAGATAATTTCTCTTTCTGGCTTGCCAGATCATAACATTATACAATTCTGAAGAAAATGTACGTTATCCAACAATGGATACAGCCCACATTCCTGACATCAATTGATTCACTCTGTGTGTGAGCTAAGCATATTGATGAAAAGTAGTTTACTGTAATATGAAGAAAGCAAAGCTGTAGCAAACAGCAAGAATCATATATACACTATATCCAAATATTTATTAAATATGGAGTTACAGGCACCACAGGCACCCTTTGCAGGTCTTAAAGACTGAAAGTGCTATTTTCTCTGGAGATGAGCCTTCATCACTGGCACCTGCTTGCTTCTAGTTCCAAAAGTAAATACAGGGTCATAACAGAATAAGGAGAAAGAGAATTGCTGCTCAGTAAGAAGGAATGATGCGCTATTAACATCACAGACTGGGGACTTATGCACCAGAGGAAAAAAAAATACAGAAAATCTGTAGGCTCAGTGCAGAATTGCAGAATGGAATGCTTACAAAAAGAATTTAAGACATACATAGCAACTAAGGAGAATAATAATTCAGAAGTCTAAAATAACATCAGAAGTAAGCAGAACTTGGAAACCTTTTAGGATGGTTAAAATAGTCTCTGCTTGCAGATATGATTGAAATTATCCCTACTGACAATTTTTCAATGTCAGAGTCATATACAAATAACCTAACCACATATTTAGTGAATAACAGTTATACTATCATTTGTACTTGCATAAAAAATTCACAAATAATTTTAAAAGTACAGCTGTTGAGGCTTTAGGTACTGGACCAAAATTTGTAACGCACGTAGAATACAGTAAGTACTCAAAGCATACATTTTTGTTTGTTTGTTTGTTTATCATAAAGTCTTTGGCTATAGAAATTGCTTTTTAGGCACTCTTCACTGAACATAAGATGTCCAGGGTGCATTATGTGTTCTGTACCTTCTGACAGAACATAACATCTGTTCAAATTCAAGCAATATCCATCTCAGAGGGATACATTTATCTACTTACTCCTGATGAAACACTATGGTTTTAATTTTAATTTACTGATTCCTTTTAAGCTATTTTTTACTTTGTGAAAATGATATACCTTTGTTCTGGTTCTGGCTAGGATAGAGTTAATTTTCACCTGAGCTGGCAGAAGAACTAGAGCTGCTGGCCCCTGTGGCTGGGGGACACAGCTGGGAGAGTTTACTAATTAGCCAACAGCTGGGATAGTTTACCCAAATTGGCCAAAGGGCTATTCCATCCCATGTGACATCATGCTCAGTATATAAGTGAGGAGGGTGCTGAAGGAACCCTTCTGCTACTTGGGAGGAAGCTAGGCATCAGGTTCTGCTGTGAGCTACTGTAATGTAAATCATGTGTTTCAGTATTTTCTGGTATTGGTGTGTGTTTGTTTGTTTTCCTTCTGTTTTGTTTTCTTCTGTTATTCTCTGGTTGGTTGTTTTGTTTGGCTTGGTTTTTTTTTTTAAAAAAAAAAAAAAATCTTAGCCCATGATTTTGGGCTAAGTTTTGCCTTCTTTTCTTTACCAATTTTCCTCACTGGAGGGTTGGGTTGAGAGACTGTATCTTGGTCCTGTGCAGGGGTAAACTGACAACCTCCTCATCTATTTTATTTGTACCTACAAAAGTAATGACAATGAGAATGGGAGTAGTAGGCTCCTATACAACCCTGCTGGAAACCTCTAAGACAAGGAATTTAATGTAAAAGCTGACTCTAATAAGGAATAATTGACTTGTATTGAATCTAACCCACTATTAAGCAACAGTAGTAAAGAATGTATTGAAAAATATAAAATAATAATAAAAGGAATAAAGAAGGAGTGGTGTGACAAGAAGAAAGAAATAAGTGCTGGCAGTGGGAAGATGACTAAAACTGCTGCTTATACAAGGAAAAATCACTTCTCTGTCAAAAGCAGGTGTCTGTAAGGAACAATGAGGGCAGATGAATGGAAATTAAAGTAGAATGAAGAAGGCTCTGACAACATCATGAAATGACAGAAGGACGTAAATTCTTCTGAAATATTTTGTAAAATCCGATCAATCTCATTTGTCTATGGTCTTGCATGTTTGCAGTATTTGTTAGATAAATTTATTACATCCTGTAATATGGAGTGAGACAGTTCCACATTTGTTGGCACGTGATTGGTGTGCACTTCTGAGTCTCGCAGTAAGCCAGAATATCTAGTCACATCTACTGTGAGGATATCTTTGTTCACCTCCACTACACACCAGTAATATGAACAGACTACAAGTGCCCCATCAGTCCTCTAGTACAATTAATGAAAAGCAGATATGCTTTCAACTAGCTGGCCAAAGAGTCTGGCAAATTGTGAGGGTGTTTTTTTTTATGTCATCAACATATGTCAATGAGTGAGATTTCTCTCTAAGTGATATATTTTCCATAATAGATATGAGTTGCAGTTAATTTTGACTGACTCCTGCTAAAAGTCTATGTTTGGACTATGATCTGCTGCATTGCCAGCAGGTTAAGGAAGGTGATCCTTCTGCTCTACTGAGGACCAAAGTTTAGTTATGGGTTCCCCAGCACAAGAGAAGTATGGGCTTTTAGAAGCAAATGTAAAGAGCCACAAAGATGATGAAGAGACTGGAGTAGCTCTTGTGGGAGGAGAGGCAGACAGCTGAGTATACTCAACCTGAAGAAGAGTGAGGATGAGTGAGGCAAAATGGAAAGATATCTGGTAGGAAGGAATGAAGAAGAGGGAGACAGACTTCTCATTTTTCTTGCCCAGTGAAAGGAAAACGGCAATGGGCACAAATTAAAACACATTGAATTCCACCTGAACACAAGAAAACAGTTTTTTTTTTACTGTGAGGATGTTCAAACTCTGAAACAGGTTACTCAGGCAGGCTGTGAAGTCCCCATTTGTGGAGATTTTCAAAACCTAACTGAACACACATGTGGAAAACCTTCTCTACATCACCGAGCAGTTGGGGTGGATTAGATGACCTGAAAAGGTTTCTCCAAATCAAAATGATCCTGTGATTCTGTGATAATAATATGATTCTGCTTGCATTTTTTTGTATAGGTGGTGGTGTTTTTTTTTAGATTTGTAGTTTTTTCTGTGTTTCAGAAAATACAATTTTTTTTCTGAATTCAGAGAAAAAAGAGTGATTATCTTTGAGGTTAAAAAAAAAAAGACATAGAAGATTTACACTTGATGTAATTAAATAATATAGTTGTAAATATCTGGTAATATAAAAAAGGAATAAGGTGACAACATCTCACTGTATTGATGAAATCTCACTGTATTGATGAAAGCACTCTAGTCCATAGAGTATATTGTTCACTTAGAGCTCAGACTAACTTTCCCAAGCAAGACATACACACTGTCCCTTAGATCTCGTATAAGATATTTCAGCTCCTCTCCCACCTACCTGCTTTCCTTCTCAAAATGGTGGTCCAGAGCTGTATATGTGTTGGGTATATTTTCCTGGTTTCCTTTCGTCTTGCTCAACTCTGGAGTTACATACCTGTCTAGCACCAAAAAGCAGAAGTAGGCAATAAAAACAACTACGCCTCCAAAACATTTTCACATCACATTTGCACAGCTACATTCTTTATAATCATTTTTATTTTTGTCCTTTAGAGAGGTCTTTGTCTTTCTGAAAGAAGAGAAGAGAAGAGTTCCAGTTGAAAGGGACCTGCAACAATCATCTAGTCCAACTGCCTGGCCCTGAAGAGTGTGAAGATACATTACAACCTACAACTTTCCTACTTATTGCATATAAATTTTTGCGGATCTTTTGTAAAGGCTTTTTGATTGTAGTGATTTCAGCTTAGTGACAGTCATGTGGTTAGTTCCAGGAAAGATGGAGGGCTTGTGGGCAACAAAGTAAGTTTCAACTGTTTTCTGAATAAATGTGGAGTGGCCAATCTAGCCTCTTATGACATAGTAACATTTAAGAGAAAGGCAAAGAGGATAATGAGTCTCAGAGAAAATGTCATCAGTTAAAATACATGCAGGTAATTGTTGGGTTTTTCCAGTTAAATTGTTTGTTTGCTGGCATCTTTGCAGATAGAGAACTTCTAAAATACAAGTAAATTTTGTGAATGTTTGCAACCCTTCTTTTTCAATAAGTAAATCTCAAATATTTTTCTACTTCCTTCTATTTTGCCTCCTGTTCGTAAACATGGTTAATCACAGCTCTCTATGGATCTTGATTATCACTCCATTTATGACTGTGGGATGCTACACCTGTAGATTCAGCCACTGCAACCCAGCACTTTGCTCAGATGCAGTTTGTTACTCAGTTTTTTAGCTTAATGCAGCTATTTAGCATAGATCCTACTCTTTGGCTTCATGCTTTAGATTTGCTCACATAACAGGGTAGTTGGGTACTTAGAAATCAGACGAAAACAACAAACATATAAAGATATATTTTTAGGACGAAATGTAATTTTTTTTTTTCTCTCCTTGTATCAAATAATAAATTTAATAATCTAGAAAAGCAGTTATTACTTTTCCAGTGTATCTTTATTTCTTTCTTACACCTCTGTTTTCTCCAAGTAGGTTTTAGTAGCCTTTGTAGGCTGGAAATATTCTATTTGTTTATGTACACATTTATTTAGAATCACTTGTCTTATCATGCTGGGGTTTTTTTCTGACATTAATTAAAATGTGAAATAAGTAAAAAGAAAAAAACTTATGTAATGCATTTGCTGATCATAGAATTATGGAAATCTTTCTCTTGTTTTACACAAATATATTTGAAAGCTCAAGGAACCTTTTTGAAGACTTTGAATAAGCAAAATATTGCAGGTATGCTAGTTTTGGCCTAATGTAAGAAAGGTAGGCTCTTACTTATAATTTATCCAACTGTACTGGATGTACCATAAATTAATGTGCTGCATTTAACAAATAACATTAAAACCAGTAATGAAAAAGGGGTTTGATGCTGGCAAAAAATTCAAGATTATTCTTTCTAAATCTTTTGAAAAGTGTACTACAAGTGTATTTTGAATTAGACCTTTATCAAAAACAAGTATTAAATAAATTTATTAGATTCCCTATAGTACATATATAAAAATTGGATATCTTTTAAAATTGAATGTTTAATTTTATTTATTTTATACATATATATATAGTCATCTTGAAGGATATTAAATTTATATAACAGGATCTAAATGCATCAATAACATTTTGCAAATGTTTAAACTGTATGAGAAATGTTTAATATAGAGGATCTCGTTGTGCCATTGTTACTTACTCAAAGAAAACTTTTGCTACATATATGGTCTCATCTACTTTTTCATCAATGGGAAATATTTATTTTTGTGGCTGTTGTCTTTTTGTTTGAGAAGGAGAGTATAGCATCTCTCCAGTTAGCAGCATATTTTCATTATCACTCATGTACAGATTAGACAGTTGGTGCAAAATTTTGGAGAGGCTTGGATATAGGATTTTGTAATTAAGATGTCTACAATAGAACAGATTTCTGTGAAAAAAAATTAACATTATGAGCAGATTTCAGTTGCCTAAACATAGGTCACTGGTGCAAAAAAAAATGTACTCCATCATTCTACCTTACTTCTAATTCGAAATATCATCCTGCTTCTGAAGATCACTCCATACCTGCTAAGCCTGTGCAATTATCTCAGACTTCCTAGAATATCATAAATGGCACTAGTTCTTATATAATTATTTAAGTGATGATTCAAATGCCTGCTAAGCAGAGTCAATGGACGGCAGGATATAGTTTCTGAAGGGTAGGTGGCTAACGTCTAACGTCTTAAGATCTAGTTTTCTCACTTTCTTTTGTGAAAAACTGATGTTACTGTAATTAGAATTGCACTTCATGTAGTATGATGAAACTCACTTGTTCATTTCCCAATGAAATGTCGTAAACAGAACCCTGCTCATTTTTTCCTGCATGTACCAAGTAGTTAGAAACCATGGTCTTTTGAAGGTTGTAACTTTCTTTTTTTTTTTTTCCCCAAAGCTTGCATGCTCTTAAGAACTACAACTATATTTGAATTTATGGTTTGATTAAGCTGGTTAGAGTCCTAGGATTGTATTAAAACCCCTACATCTAACAGCTAGTCTATATGAAAATATATCAAGGTGAACTCTTTGGAAGCAGTAAAAAGAGAACATCTTCTCCAGCAAAAGCAAAGCCTGAAAAAAATGTGTATATTTTCTGTAAAGTAAAGGAAATGTTCTATATGCTTCCAAAACTACCCTAACACAAATCCTTCAATCCACTTTTTGCATTTAGTTTTAATCCTTCCAAATTTTATATTGCGCTTTAGCTTGGCAGTTAAAAGTAATGCTTGTTGCTTAGTATTTTCACAATAACTAATATCACAGGGATCAAACTGAATAAGTGCCTGCAAAAATTAGTATTTATTTTGATTGATTTCTTCTGTTTTCATAAAGATACTTTGCCTGCTCCCAGTAAATCTTTTACTCTTCTTTCAGTAAATCAGTTCTCCGTTATGATAAATGGATGTCTGGCTAACTACAAGATTGTACTCTAAGTGACCCATCTATCACCTTTTTAAGCCTAAATTTTTAGTAATTTAAAAATAGAAGACAGAGTAGAATGACTAAAAGATACATGGCATCAGGACTTTGTGTCTGTCAGACTGCTTCTTCAACAGAAATCTGTGTTTTGGGGAAACCAAATTAAATCTCTATATATCTCATTTGTAAACAGAAAGTATTTGCTCTCAAACAATGAAATGTGGATTGCCAGAAGCAGGCATCAGGATGTTATTGAGAAATTCCCAGCAGAGTTAAAGTTTCAGTCAGACGCTTACTCTTCAAAGCAGTCTCTGCAATTCCAGAAATAGATCTGCTTGTGGCAAGCTAAAGAAAGTTAAACGGTTCCTGAAGTCTCATTTAAAATATTAAAAAAAAAAAAAGTGAAAAAAAACCCAAAAAAGTAAAAAAAGATCAGATAAGCAAAACAAATATGACATAAGGGATTGTCAACAAGTGTCCCAACTAGCTGTTGAAGTACAGTTTTAAAATTACAGGAAGTACAACAAAGTGAAGGAAATCACTGGTTTATAGCTCTAATTCTACTCCTGTTAAACAATTTGCAATGGTGCTAATCTTTATTGCCATGAGTGAAATAAAAAGAATTCTTCTTTCAGCATAGAAGATAACTCATCAAATATATGAGGTGAATTACAATAACTATACTTGGACATCATAATATAAACATTATGCTAAATAATGTCAGGCCAGATTCTGTAGTGTGGCTGAATTTTTTCAATAGGTGAATAAGAGGAGAAATGGAAAATATTCTCTCATAAGTGGTGTAAAGCTGAGGCTGAAGCCATTTCTGCTGTTACTCTGCATAATATAAGTAACTCTTAAAGGAAAACATAAAGTTCGGCTCAGGGTAAGTAAAAGAATCATAGAATCATAGAATAGTTTGGGTTGGAAAGGAACTCTATAGGTTATTTAGTCCAACCCTCCTGCAAGAAGCAGGGACATCTTCCATTAGTTCAGGTTCCTCAGAGCCCCATCCAACCTGGCCTTGAATGTTTCCAGGGGTGGGACACCTACCATCTCTCTGGGCAACCTGTTCCAGTGTCCCACCACTCTCATTGCAAAAAATTTTCTCCTTATATCCAGTCTTAATCTATCTCAATCTATTTTAAAAATCATTACCCTTTGGCCTATCACAACAGGCCCTGCTAAAAAATTTCTCTCGATCTTTTTTATAAGCCCCCTTTAGGTACTGGAAGACTGCTATAATGTCTCCTTGGAGCCGTCTCTTCTCCAGGCTGAACAGCCACAACTCTCTCAACCTGTCCTCATAGGAGAGGTGCTCCAGCCCTCTTATCATCTTCATGGCCCTTCTCTGGACTTGCTCCAACAGGTCCATGTCCTTCTTATGCTGGGAGTTCCAGAGCTGGATGCAGTACCCCAGGTGGGGTCTCATGAGAGCAGAGTACAGGGGCAGAATCACCTCCCTCGACCTGCTGGCCATGCTTCTTTTGATGCAGCCCAGGATGTGGCTAGCTTTCTTGGCTGCAAGCACACTTTGCTGGCTCATGTCAAGCTTCTCGTAAACTAACTTTCCCAAGTCCTTCTCTTCAGGGCTGCTCTCAATTCGTTCTTTGCCCAGCCTGTATTTGTGCCTGGGATGGCCCCGACCCACATGCAGGACATTGCACTTGGCCTTGTTGAACTTCCCGTGGTTTGCATGGACCCAACTCTCCATCCTGCAAGGTCCTTCTGGATGGCATCTTTTACCTCTGGTGTGTCAACCATACCACATATCTTGGTGTTGGTCGTAAACTTGCAGAGGGTACACTAGATCCTACAGTCCAAGTTGTTGATAAAGATATTAAACATCACCAGTCCCAGTACGGACTGCTGAGGAATGCCGCTCATCACTCGTCTCCACTTGGACATCAAGTCATTGATCACAACTCTTTGAGTGTGACCATCCAGCCAATTCCTTATCCATCAAGAGGTCAGTCCACTGATACGTTACTGACTTAAGTTGAGAAAGTTTAGCCTGTTTTAGATGTATGTTATTTTAAGTCTTAACTCACACTAAAGTATTGCAGATCAGAGCCTTAATAAAGAGATGAGGAGCTCCTGTCAGTGAGAAATATCTTTTTTCTATGGATTAAGAACTGTTTGTCAAGAAATACCTAGCAGTCAGCTGGATTTTAAAATATCAGATCTTCAAATCCCTTGAACGTTAGTCAGATCTAAGGACCTTAACTTGTGTAGGGTTATCAATTATTTTATAAAAATATAAGCTTTCCTGTATTATGGTTTAAAATCCTGTATCTCAGATAAAAGGTTCATACAGAATAATTATTTGCCCCATATTTTCTCTTCCTTGGCACATGTTGATTAAATCATTCAACACTACAATCATAGAATTATTGATGTTGGAAGAGGCCTCTGGAGAACACAAGCACACGTCCTGAATAGGACTGCAGTGCTTGTTAGGGAAGGGAACAGACATTCCCATTGTTCCATGTGGGTCATGTTTGCATCTAACTTAGAGGAAAAACTGATTAGTGTGTCTATCTTAAATATCATCCCTCCAGCTAATTCCAGTTTCTGGGCTACGGAGAGATGTTTCCCTATATTTAGAATTTACAGCCACCTTTTGCAGGCATCAAAGACTTAAAGTATAATTTATAGTAGACATGAAAATGAAGTATCTTGTTACACTGAGGAAGAATCCAAGTTTTGCTATCCCATCAGTTTTAGATGTCCAACTGTACCTAAGGTACAAGCTATGAAGCATTCTGATTTGGAGCTTGCTCATTGATTCCTGAAGAGGATTACTTTTTGATAAAATAAATATTCAATCAACTAGAGGAAGCATGAATCTGTAGCACAGCAGATACCATAGGATAAGAAAAATCTGGGTCCATTAAATTCAGAAACATTTTAGACTTAGAAATAATGGGACAGCAGGGATGAAAACTAATTGTCCTTCCACTCTGAATGAATGTTGTAACCACTAGGTACTGTGCAGTCTTGCTTCCTCTCTGATTAAGCAGATACAAGAGGATTCATTGCAAAATTGTATAGCTCCAGTCAGGCTCTAAAATATCCAGCTAATGAACATTTTGTGAATCATAGATGTAGAAAATCAGGTAGATGGTGAGTATCTACCAGACCAGTGTTCTCAGGATGTAGGTGGCTGTGTTTATTCACTCTTGCAGAGCTTGTAGCCATCTTCAGTGAATTATCAAAGAGATAGATCAATAATATAGATAAAAGTAATAATATAGATTACCTTTTAACAGCAATTAAAGAAAACAAAACCATGCCAGATGATTTCTAACCTACTAGCTGTAGCTGAGGCTGTGAACCATAGATACAGCTTCTATTTTCAGCTCCATTGTTGGACTGCAGGTTGACTTTGAGCTCAGGCAGACTGAATTTCAGCTTTTGTCCTCGATTTGCTGTTCTTTAAATGGCAATATGGTGCTGTTATCAGTTAAAAAAAATAAGTTTTGACCTACCTGTTTGGTAATTTCCTGCTGAATATAGAATTTTTATTTATGGAATTCTTGTTGCTTTCGGTAGTATTATCTTTTATTACAGATTTATAAAGAAGTATGTGGATTTAATTTGCAATTATAACATTTGGTACAAAGCAGAAGTTCCCACAAGCAAATGTGGAGTTTCTAGAAGTTCAGTAAGAAGCAATAGAAGATCTTGAAATTGTATGAAGTTGAAAATGTTTTCATGTGCTAGAATCAAAGCACCAGAGATATTTTTGTGTTTAAAAATGTTAGGAATTAATAGTCCACTCAGATGAGTAAAATAGTTTAGGGTCTTTCAGTATATCTGCAGACTGGAGGACACATTACCATCACCTTGTGCATTATTATTTAGGATTCTTTCTTGTCTGTGTTCAGCTATTAAACAATAGACTTTTTTTTTCTGTACTGATTAAAACATATATTGCTTCAGAATGTGCAGTACAATACCTTCAGAAAGTGTAATACAAGTTAATGCCAGAAAAGTCAATTGGTTATGACAGCTGTGCAATCTTGGAAACAAGGGATCCTCTGCTTTTTAAGTTGACAGTATCAATAAGAATATGGTACACCAATACCCTCTTCATGCACTTGATTTTCTGAGTTTTA
>WHYT01017845.1:115446-134840 GCA_009806455.1 Tetrax tetrax
AACATATATTGCTTCAGAATGTGCAGTACAATACCTTCAGAAAGTGTAATACAAGTTAATGCCAGAAAAGTCAATTGGTTATGACAGCTGTGCAATCTTGGAAACAAGGGATCCTCTGCTTTTTAAGTTGACAGTATCAATAAGAATATGGTACACCAATACCCTCTTCATGCACTTGATTTTCTGAGTTTTATATATAAATATCTCCGCAAATTTTCAGATGGAAAACTCAGTACTTCTTTCAAAAAAAAAAAAAAAAACAAAAAAAACCCCCACAAAACTAAATAAAACATTGTAAGGTCTTGCATTATTGTGCCTCTAACTACCCAGTATTGTATTTAATTTTCAAATATTACCTGCCACTTGAGGCAAAACAAGTTGCTTGGAACAAAGAGTTTTCAGGACATCCCTACATAATGGCTAGCATTACAGTACTGTGAGTTGCAGCCTATAAATATGAAATTTCAAGAGTTAGGTGAAGCTACCTTTGTTATACCCTTAACATTCTCATTTTCTTAGGTATTTTGGACAACTCAGATCTAGATGTTAGAGTAATTCAAACAAATTTGAGTAATTTTAGAAATCTCTGGCTAAAATATGTCACTAGCTCAAAATATAAATTTGTTATCAAAAGATGACAATGAATGAATGAATCTAGAAATTAATTCTAGACTCAATCAGTTCTCCTTAATGATGTCCTTATTTCTTTATTTATTTCATTGCCATCTTAATTGTAAAAAAAAAAAAAAAAAGTTAACAAAATCTTGCTTGACTCCTTGATTTTCTGAGGAGTACTGCATAAATAATAAGAAAAACTGGTTATCTAACTTTTTTTTTTATGTATCCATGGTAACAAAAATACATCTACAAGCATGGAGTTCACTTGAAAGTATTCCCTGTGATTAAAAGAATCTCCATAATGTTAGAAGCCTGTCATTGCATACCATTTATTTTTTGCAGCTTGTGATTTTGTAGTAAGCTCAAAGGACAATCTATTGCTATAGCCTTAACTAGTATAACTGAGTCTGATGGTGATGGCTTCTGTATTATTTGAAGCTGAATACTTCAGCTACTGTAAATTGATCTTCCTAGGCAATTCTTTTTCTCATATGGAAATGTTTCAGTGACTTTCTTTTCTTCTTGATTTTCAGGCTGCTACATATACATGGCACATTTTTTTTAATATTCTTTCAGTATACATTCCCTCTCACATAGCACCAAAAGGGAGCAACTTCACACATTATCTATGGTCTTTGAAATTATTTTATTTTGTCCATTTCCATAAAGAATGAAAAATACATGAAAGATTGTCCTGGTTCCGGAAGGGATGGAGCTAATTTTCCTCTCAGTAGCCACTGTGTTTTGGATATCGTATGTGAAGAATGTTGATAAACACCCTGATGATATGAATTGTTGCTAATGAGACCAAGGACACTTTCTGGCTTTCCAGGTCTCTCTAATGTGCAGGTGCAGAAAGCTGTGAGGGATACAGACAGAATTATTGACCCAAACTGGCCAAAAAGAATATTCCATGTTATAAATTTCATGCTCAGTATTTAAGTGGGAATTGCCTGAAGGGGAGGCATCGCTCTCTCTACCTTTCTGGCTCCCTCTCGTTTCTTTGCTTGCTTCTTGATTTCATTTCCATGATCGATGCTCGGGATGGGCTGTATCAGTCATTGGGACATTGGGTGGTGAGAAATTGTGCATTGTTCATATTATATATTTTAGTATCCTTATATTTTGTTACTACTGTCATTTTCCTTTGCTATTTTAGTAACCTGTCTTCATCTCAATCCACGAGTTTTCCTTTCTTCCCAATTCTTTTCCCCATCCTGCTGGGGAGGGGGAGGGTAAGCAAGAAGCTGTGTGGTGACTAGGATTAAACCACAATGAAGGTTTTCTTTTCTAATTTTTTTTTTAATTTTTTTGAAACAAGAGATGCCTAATCAAGTGAATTAATCACAAACATTGAATATTTTTCAATCTTTTTTTTTTTTTCTGAAACACAAAATATATGTTTTAATGTGATCATGGTCTATGGTAAACTAACTTTCTTGACAACTTTGACCTGTAATACACAATGACCTCAAAAAGGATTATTAGGAATTGTTGGGAATTAGGGTTCTGTTAGGTCTATTTTAAAGAGTAGAAGTAGTTCTTGCAGAATCAGGAATAATCACCTAGGATAGCAAGACTATTTATGGGATATTTAGTGGAGGAACCGAAAGCAGAGAAAGGAAGGAATCTAGATGATCTGGGGAGGCATAAACATAAGAAAACAGAGGGATAGGGAGATAAACAAGGCAGTCAATACACTTGTCTGGCCATACCCTATGTGTGATTTGTGCAGTCTGTTCTATCTTTTTATTAAGCTCTATTTCTGACTATTTTGCTTGGTGAGGGACTCTCTGTGGTATGTGTTTGTCTATGGGATCTAAGTGTCAGCAGCTGAAGGGGGACCTCAGGTCACCATGTGTCCGTGGTGCAGAACCTGGAGCAAGTGCAGTTGTGCAAGGGTTTGTGGTGATTGCTAGTGAGGATAAAGCTGCACTGACTGGTGAGTAGGTGAAGTGGTTTGGGAACGAGGGGAGAGTGTGGGTGAGTGGAGTGCCTGAAGAGCTGTTTACTGGAGGGACAAGGAGAGTCCCAGCTAGCTACTGGAGAGGCCATAGGTTGGAGTCAACTGGAACACACCTGTGTGTATATTTCTATACGGGAAGCAACTGGAAAGAGCAATGAATCACGGCTGGGTACTGTATGGACTGTGTGTCTGAGCCCAGTTATTGAATGAATCCACTGTATATGTGTGTGTGCATGTGTCAGTGCATGTGTGTATGTCAGTGTCTATAAAGGAGTCTCTATCAGCAACTGGAATGGGGCTGTGTTCTTGGGGGCTTGTATATCCTGCAGCAATGGGAGAGATTGGGATCCAGAGGACGTTACTTGGCAGACTGGGTATCTGAGTCCAGCTGATGGAGGGATCTGAATTTACTTATATATTTTTATTTATATGTTTTTATAGATAGAAAGACAAACAGATAGATATCTGGTGACCACTGATGGGACATGAGGAAGCAGAATGAAGTTGTGTCAGGGAAGTTCTGACTGAATGTTAGGAAAAGGTTCTTCACCGACAGGACACTTGGTCACTGGAACAGGTTCCCCAGGGAAGTGGTCACTGCACCAAGCCTGTCAGAGCTCAAAGGCTGTATGGACAACACTCCTAGTCATATAGTTTGCTTTTACATAGTCTGGTGAAGAGCAGGGAGTTGGACTCAATGATCCTTATGGATCCCATCCAACTGGAGATATTCTATGATTATATGATCCTGTAATATATATAACAGAACATATATATATAGTTTTCCCCCTAGCAGACCATCCTGCTGATCAGCCATGCAGAGGAGCAGAATGAGATCACTGCTGCTGTTTGTGTGAATGTGGAGTGTACCTATCTGTCTGTATTGATCTGTGTGGCCACCAACAATTACTTGTGTATATGCTTTTATGTATATTGTATACTTTTGTTTCTGTGCCTACTGGGTGTAAATGCTCAGTCTGGCTACTAGTTGGACCTGGGGGCATGAAGCTGCAGCAGCCTCACCACTGATGGGGCTGCTAGATTCAACAAGACCCAGTAATGTAGGCCCATGGATCTAATGGGTCATAAGAAGACAGCAGGAAAGGGTTCAAGGAGTTTCATCAGCTCCAGCTGAGGATGCAATAGAGACTCTCGTTACCATCCAGAAAGCAGCTGACTGTCCCATTTGAAAAATTTTCTTCCCAAGATGATTATTACCCTATGCAACAGATGACAATAACTTAGTTTTTTTTTAACAAACTGCTCTTTGTGGCTGTGCAATGAGGGTAAGTGACGCTAATGCTGCACCATGGTACTTGCATATTCAGAAGAAATGACTCTCCTATAATCCTTTCATACTTTTTGCTACACAGAAGTAGGTAGAGAGAATGAACAATTTCAAGAGAAATAGAACATATATGCTTTTTTAATTTGGGTTCTGACTTGCAAAAAATAAGACCTTTCTTTTCGTTTGGGCCATTATGTACTATTTATGTATGAATATGTAACACAAATTCAAAGTCCAAAATGAAACTTGTTGAAAAGTTTCTCTGAAAAAGTAATGGATGATTGGCATTTTTCTAGATAACTGTTCTGTTGTGTCAGACTACCTGTGGCAAATGTCATTATTGAGCCTATGTTACTACTCACATATTTTGAAACAAAATTCTCTCTGCTGCTTACAAGAAAATGATGTCTTTAACCTTTGTACATGTAAAACATTGAATTTTTTGAGAATTAAGTACTTTTTTATTTTTTGTGTGTGTGCTAAACACTCCTTTGTGTAGCCTAAGGATCCAGGTTATGTTGTCACTTCTATCTTTTTCTACCAAACAATTTATTACCATTCTCCTTTAAAAAGCCTGTAATAAATAAATTATTATAACACAATTGGTGCTGAAGCTTTCACTAGGCTTTGCAACTGAATTCACTGTGCATCGGTTTTATGGACTTGGTGGCTTTTCTGCTACATTTGTCTCTTTAGGGAACCTAGAATTTACTTTTTCTTCTAAAACTTTCTTCATAAAGATTTACATTTATGATGCACAAATCAGGACCTCTCTCTCTCTCTCTCTCACACACACACACACAAAAAGCAAAAGTTTGCTTCAAGCAAAACAAACAAGCAAGCAAGCAAGCAAAAAGTTATAATATTGTTTTAAATGTAATTTCCTATCGTATAGATCCTCCCAGAAAGAAATAACAATGGCAAGATTTTGATATGTTTTTTGTTTCAAGAGAGTGGAAGATCGAATTTTTACTGTTATCGCACACTTTGCTTCCAAAATTAATTCCTTACCAACATAATTGTAACATTTTGTTTAAAGTACTTCAGTCTCTGAGTTTCCTTGTTAGTGACAAATTCTGAAGTGAAAACTATGATATGACCTTATGGAAATCACACTATAAATAATTAATATCCAGTATTACAATTTCTCTTGTAGAATAAAACAGAACACAGAGAAGGTGTATAAAGGGCAAAACCAAAAGGTAAACTAGGAAACAATGTGTATAAAGTAAACACTTCTACCTTGCTTGACTAAGCTTTTATCTGGAGTGTTTAAACCATATTCCAAAGTAATCTATGTATTTTGTGTTTCATATCAACAGAAGATCATTCACTGAGATCCAAACATAAAGGTACTGAAGGTTTTTCCTGCACTGTAGTTGAACAGATGTGCACATGCACAAACAACTCTTTTTACAAAAATGTGTAAGGGAGATTGGACAAGGAGAGGCAGAAGAGAAAGAGAGAGAGAAATGATTAATCTGTCACTTTCTTCAGAAATTTCCAACATGTAATATAACATGTTCATATTACTAAAATTTTATTCACAGGAAAGTAATTAAGCCATGTTTAGATTGTCCTAAATAAGGTGAAATAAACATCAAAAAGTTTGAAATGTGAATCTATATATCATCTGAGAGATCTGACACATAATACAGGCCATCAGGTAACAAATAAGAAATTATCATGAATTTTTATTTTGTCAGTGAAAATATTCTCCACATAAATGTGATAATGGCAGGTATTTCTTAATGTTTCCTAAAATTCTTTTTATGTAACTATTAATGGAGGTAAAGTATCAGAGTAGCTTTTACTGGCAACAAATCAGATTTAATTTGCTCCAGCCTTTAGGGCATTTGGGGGTTTATCTCTTTATATTTTTAAAATAAAATTATTGTAGATGAAAAAGCAAATTCTATTTCTTGGAAATCACATAATAAATGTACTGTATTTTAAAAAGGCTGCAGGGTAAATACAAATTCTCTCTTCTCGCATTATAAGAAACTTGCTTGATTTTATTGTATTTTTTTCCTTGCCATAAAAATTATGAAAATTGGAGGTTCAATTTCATTTATACAGTAAATTAAATTCTGACATTTTGTGTGAATCATCCACATACCTGTAAGCTATCAGATGAGAGTTGTACACTCCAAAAGGCTACTATATCTCTTACTCCACAGCCAGATGTGTTCAAATAACTAGTAAAATTTAACTTCCTTCTTGTGACCATTAAAGTTAATCTCTTCCCATGTTTAATCTCTAGACCCATGAATACTGCAGTTTCTCGTGTTTTTTACTATAATACAAACATTGAATACTGTTTAAATGAATAATCTTACTATAGAGAGAGATGTAAGTGCTTAAATTCTTTCATTTCATGACTTCTCGTTGGACTCTATTGACTTCCACTGATCATAGTGTACAAAAGAAAGCATTAGTATGAACCTTTATAAAGTTACCTCCTGATTTTTTTTTTTTTTCAAGAATATCTGCAGTAATTTTTACCTATTATTTCCACATAACTCTAGGGATGTATATTAAAGTGTGGTAGTTGGCACATATAACCATGCCTTAGAAAATGCTTAAACACCAGTGGAAAACACAACAGAGACTGATGGTGAATTTTTTAGGGGAACATGGTATAATGCCTGACAATGGATAAAAGTTTTAGGTTCGGGGCAGTGTGAGATCACTGATAAGGAAGAGTCCCTCATTTCTTTACTTGTCTTGGTCATTTATTTGCTATGTGACCTTAAGCAATTCTATTTTCTTCACTGTATTTTGATGTGTTTAGTTTGAGATATCTTCAGGGCAGAGGTCATTCCCAAAAGCAAGTCACAGTCTTCAGCTCTACTATCAGCGGTGATCTGGAGCTACTGAAAGCTGTATTACAATTTTTTGCTTTAAGAAGTTACCATAATAGAAAAATCTTTACATAACACTTTATTTACTATAAGGAGTTGCTATCATATAATCATCTATACATAACAATGTACTTATTATTTATTTGAAAATAAAAAGCAGCAGAGTATGGGGAAGGCTTTTTGCAGTTTCCATAGCTAGTTAAAAGTAAGGAAGTGTCTACTATCATTGAGTTTTTATTCAATGGTAAATACTTTCAAATAATGATTTCTATATTACATATTGATATACAATAAAATCAGATATACTTTAAGACCCTAATCCAGAAAAGCAATTAATTTCACAAATAGTCCCTTTTGGTTCCATCAAAAAATTTAGACATTCAAAAGTAAATATATGATTCATTGTTGACGTGAATTAGTGTCTGATGAGTACAGACAAATCATTTGTAGACCAAAAGATGTGAACATGGTAGGAAATCTCCAGAAGGTACTTCCATTGAAATTCAGGTAAAACTATTGCATGTTTAAAAGCTGTTTTCCTAGAAACTATTTCCTTAAAATCAGTTATGTAGAAGACCTACACTACACAAAAAGCAAACTGAACTGAAACACTGTTTTCACTTGCATTTCTTCACTTGGCTTTCTGAAAGAGAAAATTAGTATTATATATGAGTAAGAACTAATTAAATTAAGTAACCGTGACATTTGGGCTAATGATACCAATTAACCAACAGTGAAAGAACATGTTAAGTGAAATATAGAGCTACTGTCTAAAACATCGTTAGTATGAGACTTAATATGCTGTGTTTTATTTAGACCTGTGTTCTTTATGCAGAGGTGAGCATTTAAAGGATGAAATTCAGCACAGGACAGGACGAGGCTTCTTGATAGCTGTTCCTGTTAACAGGAGAAGTCTGATCTAAGTATGTCTGACTTTCATTTAGCATCACTGCTGAGGCCTGCCTTCCTATAATTTCTCCATCTACTTTTTCAGTAGTAGCAAGTCCTGGCTGGGAAAGAGTTTGTATACACACTCTCAGGCACACACGCACACATGCACACACAGTAGAATCTCAGATGCTGGTTGTTGCCAAATAAACCAAAAAATTAAACATTTATCTCAATTCACCATCAAATCACACATTCCTATCATCAAACATTTAATGGAAATCTGTACTGAAATCACAACGCAGTATGGATTACAAATGAACTGCAAACCACTACTGACAGTGGTGTGGACCATCAGTAATTTGCAGACCAATTAGACAATAATAACCCATGGAAAATTGTATTGGTTTGTGGTATATAAAAGCAAAACAAAAATAAACTCTGTGGATCTATTTTCTCAAAGGGCAAAGAGCAAGAAAGAAAGTAGGAATAAAATAATTAGAGCTATAAAGAGTTTATAAACAATGCCAGATTAGGATATATTTTCCTGTGCTCAAGTTACTATAATATAAAATTTTTGGTCATTTAGATTTCAAGTCAGATAGAAATTACAGAATTCAAAGATTCAGAAATAAGTAGTTAGAAAGACCTAAACATCTAGGCATCTGTTTGAGATGACTGGTGTAAAACATTAATCTTGCCATAGGGTAGCTTAGCTTCGTATGTATTTAATGTGATAAGTAAAACTTAGTTTGCAAGAAATCTTGATGTATGAGAAGGTAAAACAAATGTCTGGAAAATTTTTTGTTACATTTAATTCCTAAAATTGTATGTTTCTATATATTTAGTAGTAAAAGTTAAATATATCTATAGACTTTAATTTTCTTTAGACTATTGAAGTCTATCACCAAAATCAAATATTTAACTTTGCTTTTTTTTTGTTTGGTTGGTTTTAGATACACATTATCTCTACAACAGACTATAATGTCCCCTTTGAAGTCATACTGGTACACTGTTTTGGACAGAAAGCAAATATGCTAAAAAAAGACTATACAGAAATATTCAATAATTTTTTTTTTAAAGAAGCATCTGAAGACATTTAAATAAAATGTCTATATTTACAGAAATATATATATAAAATGTGAGTACGTTAAATATATAAATCATAGAATCATGAAATCATTTGGATTGGAAGGGACCTTTAAAGGTCATCTAGTCCCTCTGCTCTGCAAGGAGCAGGGACATCTCCAACTACATCAGGTTGCTCAGAGCCCCATCCAACCTGGCCTTGAATGTTTCCAGGGATGAGGCATCTACTACCTCTCTGGGCAACCTGTTCCAGTGTCCCACCACCCTCATTGTAAAAAATTTTCTCCTTATATCCAGTCTGAATCTACCTCCCTCTATTTTAAAACCATTACCCCCTTGTCCTTTCACAGTAGGCCCTATTGAAGAGTTTCTCCTTGTCTTTCTTATAAGCCACCTTTAGGTACTGGAAGACCACTGTAAGGTCTCCCTGGAGCCGTCTCTTCTCCAGGCTGAACAGCCACAACTCTCTCAACCTGTCCTCATAGGAGAGGTGCTCCAGCCCTCTTATCATCTTCATGGCCCTTCTCTGGACTTGGACCAACAGGTCCATTTCCTTCTTATGTTGGGAGTTCCAGAATTGGATGCAGTACCCCAGGTGGGGTCTCACGAGAGTGGAGCAGAGGGGGAGAATCACCTCCCTCGACCCGCTGGCCATGCTTCTCTTGATGCAACCCAAGCTTTCTGGGCTGCAGGTGCACACTGCCAGCTCATGTTAAACTTCTCATCCACTAGTATGCCCAAGTCCTTCTCCTGAGGGCTACTCTCTATTCATTCTCTGCCCAGCCTGTATTTGCGCTTGGAATTGGTCTGACCCATGTGCAGGATTTTGCACTTGGCCTTGTTGAACTTCATGAGGTTTGCATGGGCCCACCTTTCCAGCTTGTCAAGGTACCTCTGGATGGCATCTCTTCCTTCCAGTGTGCCAACCACACCATATAGCTTGGTGTCATCAGCAAACTTGCTGAAAGTGCACTCAATCTCACTGTCCGCGTCACCGACAAACATGTTAAGGAGGGCTGATCACAATACCGACCCCTGAGGAATGCCATTCATCACTGGTCTCTACTTGGATGTCGAGTCTTTGACCTCAACCCTTTGACTGTGACCATCCAGCCAATTCCTTATCCACTGAGTCATTCATCTGTCAAATCCATGTCTGTCCAGTTTAGAGTGAAGGATTTCATGCGAGACAGCTTTGCACATGTCCAGGTAGATGATGTCAGTCTTTCATCCCTTATCCACCAATATCCACCAATAGTTGTCATAGAGGGGCACCAAATTTATGAAGTACGATTTGCCTTTAGATTTTCCATTTTCACTGTCCTCAGTCACCTCTTTATTTTCCATCTGCCTTAGCATGTTTTCCAGGAGAATTTGCTCCATGGTCTTGCTGGACACAGAGATGAGACTGACTGGCCTGTAGTTCCTTGAGTCTTTCTTGTTTCCCTTTTTAAAAATGAAGGCTGTGTTTCCCCCTTTCCAGTCAGTGGGAAATGTATAAATATGTGAATATACTTATTTTTTTTCAGTTATAAGTACATGTATTAATTTGGGAAGTAAAATACATGACGATTTTTGTTTTTTAAAGGCACTAAAAGACAACATATTAGAGATTAAGAGGTAAAAGTTTATATTATTGGTAAAAGTCAAACCCAAATAATATTGAAACATGTATTACAAAGTAACTATAATTCTTTTTACTAGGGATCAAGCTGTTTTGATATTGATCCTACAAATGAAGGTAGCCTTTATTATGCCCGTTGATTCGTTATTACTGAATTTCCTCTGCTCTGAAACACTAGCTGATTTTCCTGAAAGGTGCAGACCATTTGTTTCTAAATGGCTATCATAAATTAGGTTTAACCAGGTAATAAAAATTGCCTCTTATCCTCTTCAGCTGTGAATGAATGTTAGTTAAGAGACAGAGAGGGAGAGTTCACCATGATCAAGATAAAGGTGGGGCCAGTAAGATTTTAAAATGAGTCATCTAATGTAGATATAACTTTTACCCTCATCTGGTATATGGTTAGAAAATAGGCTTAGTTAAGGTTGTGTACATTATAGTTATGTCAATGAAGATGATGATTGATATTTTCCCACACTATAGCCAAGACCATAATTAGGACCCAACTGAGACTTCACATGTAAAATTATGGTAACTTGACAAACTGTAAAGTAGAAATCCTTTAGGTGTTAGCTAAGATCAACATTGTCAGTTGCTGCAGTCTGTTGTACTTTGATTTATAGCAATCTGATCACATTTCTGAGACTGAAATGACTTTCAACAGTATTGTTCAGAACATTTATTTTGTTAAGTCATAGGAGTTTTTCCCAATAAAGAAAAGGTGGATATCTAATATACTAGATTTACTGAAGCACTAGCCAAATGAAAGCTGATATCAAATTTGCATATTAAATCTTTTAAAAACATGTATTTCCTTAGTATATATCTATTTCCTTTTTTTATATATATAAATTTGAAACAATGCTCTAGACTAGTTCTTATTTTGGAGATTTTTGTTTCTATTTTTCATTATAATTTTACTTAAATTACACTAAAGGCTGATAATAAAACTCATAGTTTTAGTGACAAAATGATCCCCTAGATGAACATCAGAATACCTGTAACTGAGTAGGAAAAAAAAAATATAGCTGATGACCTTAAAAGGGATGCTAACAAACAATTTGTCTGTAGTCTTCGCACAAAGGAACATTTAGATTTGAAATCATCATGACAATATGACCAAGTAATCATCAATGAAAATGTAATTACATCTTTAATGACAAAGAAGGAAATAGACACAATTGTAGGTATATGTTAATTTCAGTTTGTGGTTCAGATCTTGTAGCACTCTCTATTAAAATTCTCCTTTGGACTGTGGAAGTTGGCATAACTTCACTGGGGCCATGTTGAAGTTAGCTTTTTGCTGCAAAATTCAAGGATTTCTGCTAGACTCATCTTCAGCGGAAAAAAAAAGCGCGGAAAAAACAGTATCTGTAATATTAACAGAAACATATCCATAATAAAAACTAACAAAAGGTGAGATACTTTTTCTAATTCTGTTTTTTAAATAGTGCCTAAGCCTAAACCTCCTTAAAAATATTAGTTGCCTGCCTAGGAAATAGGCCGTGATATTGATTGTCCACTGAATCGTGGACATGTGAATATGGAGTCCAAAAAAATGCTTAGTTTCATATTAGAATGTCACCTTGATGCCATCAATGAATGCTGAGGGACAGCTATAATTCCCAGGAGGAATATTTTTTTTTCTGTTAAACAGATCTCTTCTGAGGAAGTCATGCTGATGCATCCACTGCACAAGTTTGTAAGAAGCTGTGTGGCAGCAGAAAAGGTGAAAGCCTCTCTATGTGCCCTCTGGATACCTTCTGTCCACAGAAGACAGTGACATCTCAAAAGATCAGGGTAATTAACCTCATTTATGTGCTTTCAAAGCCTTTCACCAAATCTTTATAGGCTTTGTAGACATGTTTTATTATTAGAAGAAACTACAGAAATCAATGATTGCTACTACAGTATAAGAATTAGAGATGCTTATAATGAATATCTATAGTCTTACTATTTAGGGGAATAATTGTAATACTATTAATGCATTGTTATTAGTAATGTTAATTCTGCTAAACACGTATATTACTTACTCCTGGAACAGTGGATTTTATTATTATAATTGTATCTTACACTGGATGTGTCTAGACTATTTCTTGAATAAAAAAGATAGCAATAAAAAGCTGATTTCAATTCTCTTCTCTTTTTTTTTTTTTTTTCCTGACTTTTTTTCCCTGGAAGATTGAACTTCTTGGCTGGATACTCCATTTTCTTTGGATTTCCCACAGGGTCTTATGAATAGACCTAAAGAAGTGTAGTCTGACTGGCATCAGTCATGAGAAATTCATATTGATAATGCCTCATGGACATTTGTGGTCCTTCCTATTCGATAGAGCATATTTCATGCCCTCAGGCTGCGTAACAGCAAGCCTTTCACACATAATTATTTCCACAACAGCTCTTAATTGTTTCAGTACTCAGTATTAGAATATCTTATTTTTAGATGACTGTAATCCCCAGCACAAGAGGTAAAGACCAAGATTCCCAGTACAGTGTGACAAAAACCTTAAGATACCTATGTTACTTCTATACAAGTAAATAGCCACATCTTATTTCCTACATGGTCAATAAAAAATATTCCACGTGTACTATCCCTCCTTCTCTTTTTGCCAGCTCGACTTAGATGGTCATGTTAATGTGATGCAAATACAGGTAGCCTGCAAAAAAAATGACCAAGTAATTCTGTTAATGAAAAGCAAAGTTTACTTACTGTTAGTAAAGCAACTGCAATACGAACAGGGATTGCTTACAGACCTTTAGTACTGTAAATAAACATGCATATCTACTGAAGACAAAGGAAGAAAAATAAACCTGTATTCTAATACCTTTGTAAGTAATACCTATGTCAGGTAGGGAGTGGCACTCTCATCACTGCCTGACAGGCTATTTCTCATCTCTAGCTCTCAAAGTTTAATTCCCAGATGTCCTTTAAGCACTGATGAATCTAGTAGGAGTGCTTTAAGAAAGTGTATTACACCATGTGCTGCAACCAAGACAGACAAAGGAATTTATAATCTTAAAATTTACTGAGGCTCTGAAGTGAATATGAGCTTCAAGTATTTACGTGTCATGAAGGTTTGATGACAATTTTTATGCTCACTGGAAGAAACATGTTTGCTTAGGGATTCTTCAAGTATAAATTTAGATATCCTTAAAGATAAAAGTACAGATTTGTAAGTTTTGTGGATATGAGTAGTGCCCCAACCACTGAAATTTACTAACTGACATGTCATTTAGGCACAAACCTAAATCCTTTTATGCTAACACTTCTGATGCTTGTATGGTTGTGCAAAGGACAAAAGCTGTATCTTCACAAACATATCAGTCTGGATCTGGCCTCTGCTTGGGTTATTTTTTGAGTTGGAGAGCCTTTTCTTGCCGTGTTGATTCATGCAGAATACTAATTTGCAAGTATTTCCTTTAAAAACAGCAAGACTACTTGTTTGTTTAAAAATACATTTGATTATTGACTTGCAAATTGTCATGAGCTGCTCAGCAAGACACATCACAGGAACTTTTATTACCTGACCAATCTTAAAAAGGCCATTTTTTGCATATTATACCAAATGAGATCTACGTCAGCTATAAAATCAAAGAAACCTTTGGGTTGGAATGTGTCTCTAATAATAACAGTAATTATGTTTAACACTTAGCAATTTTCATCCACAAAGCGCGTACTACTAGTATTAGCCACTGAATTCTCACCAAACCTCAACAAGGCAAGCAGGTATTCTAGCTCCCTGTAAGGGGGATACATTATTGGCTGGCAGATGATTGTTCCGTGAATAGGAAAAAAAGGAAGAGGAAAAGGAGAAGGGGAAGGGGAAAAAGAAAAGGGAAGGGGAAGAACAAGGAAAGGGAAAGGAAAGGGAAAGAAAAAATAAATTCAGTTAATCCAGAAGTTTAAAGAAGAAAAACTTTAAGATTAATAGTTCTAGGAGTAAGATAAAGTGTGACGGAAAGTTCTGTTCCTTTAAACATATAGAAAGCTTAGCTTAATCAATGATGACTCACTGGACTCACAGTCCTGTGAAATATTGCCACCATACAAGAAGTTTATTTTCCAACCTACCATCTTGAAAGTGAAAGTCAAATGGAAAACTCTATCTTCAGAAGTTGTTCTGCTGAATCATTGTTTTCCTGAGTACATGCAGCATGAGAAAATTTCTCTCAATCTCTCTTCCTACCTGACAGTCTTACGGGTTCTGCAAGTTCTCCAGTATTTCACTGTTACCACAAGGCAACCTCTCTCTGGAGTGTACTATCCAAGATGCACCCCTCTGTTTCTTACTTTCTTGGCACTTAGAAGATTTTTGGCTGCCCTCCAGAGAAACACAAAGGAACTAGAATCTGCCTGACTACCTATTAAATTTTAATTTTTCCCATTGTATCTCTTTTCTATAACTGCATAGGCATTGCCTGTCATTTATGTAACCGCAGGAGACCATCTTCTTACAAAAACAATTGTATGATCTAAACAGATGTTATTTCCACTAACAGTCCAAATAGATTAGGAGTGGGAAATAAGTCAAATAAAGAGTTGTGAATTTATCTCTTAAATAGAAATAATAGTAATAATAATAATAATGATAATAATAATAATAGTAGTAGTAATAATAATAATAATAATTATTATTGCATTGAAAAGAATTGTTCCAATAGCATTGGAGCTTTACACTGATCAATTTTTAGAACATGTTGTTTCTAAGACTGTATATTTGGAGCATCTTGAAAGAATTGTTGTTCCATATTGTAATTATATATTTGAATATAATCTGCCACTATGAAGAGAATATAATGCAAATATCTCATAATTTCTTCCACCTCTGCCTGCATTTTCCTGACAGTGCCATCTGAATCCTAGTTCAGTTTTGCTACCTGCCATCATTTCCTGTTTATACTCTGATTTCTACATGCCTGCATTTCCTCACATTTTGCCGTGCATTGCTCTTTATCATGTTCTTTTACTGTCTTTACTTATTCTCATCTTATATGTGTTCTTCTGTCTTTTTCTTTTTTTTTTCCCATTTTACCCCACTTTGTCTCCCACAAAATTTCTGTTTCAGTCCTAGTTTCCTGTCATTTATTTGCTTCTTCCAGTCTGCCCCAGGCAGATATCCTTTAACACTTTCAAGATTTCATTTTTTCTCTCTCTCGTCTCCTTTTCCTTTTCCTTCTGATATTGGCATATTTGAGTACTGCTCCCTGGATGGGACTTTCTATCGCATACCACAGAAAGTAAAATCTAAGTTTATTCAGTCTATCTGTCCATCTGTCTGCTGTTCCTTTGTAACTTCCACTTTAGCATTCAAGTCAGGCTAAAGAAAAATTTTCTGAATAAAATCCATCAAATAATTAGACTATATCTCTAAATTATGTTTACATTGAGTTATTTTTCACACAATGATCACAATCATGATTGTTGTAATCACACAATAATATACAAATAGCCACTACATCAAGTAATAAGTGAATAGAAATATATATCAACTCTGTTTTCATAAAATTTTGGAAAATATTCTTCTTTTAAGAAAGACAAGACCTCCTTAAGATATATGGATTAATTTAGTATATATAGCATGTTTTTCTGCAACCATTATAATAAAATTAATTTTTGAGAAAGTATATTCTGTTCCCAAAGCACATAGTAGAATTAAATAATGCAAGATAAGAACAGTATCTAGAATAAATTGTGCATATACTGGTGTAAAAACTGATGATGAATGTAATGTAAATTAAAGCATTTAGTCACAAAGTCAATAATTAAGATAGTGGGAGTGTGAAGGAATTAAAAGAAGGAAATGAGGACAAGCTTTTATTTTTAATTAGATTTGGTGTGAGATGGAACATAGTTAAGATAGAACTATACCCTGCCCCTAAATGTTCCAAATATTAAGGATTGTAAAAAAAGAAAACCAAGGGGGAAAAAATTTAGGGCACAGAAGTTAATTTAGATATAATATTTGAGTAAACAATTATAAAGGCCACATTTACTAAATAACAGAGCTGGACAAACTACTGAAAATCAACAATTTATACAACAAATATCTGATTTTGGTTTGGTTTTCTTTCTGTTTGGGAATCTTAGGAGTTTGGGACTTGATTTGCATCAACATAGCTAGAATAAAATATTGTCTGAAGACATAAAAACTTTCAAAGTACCAAAGCTATTTAAATCTTGTTTTGTAATTTCTTACAAATCTCCAATTATTTAACCTGAAATAAGGCAAATTTTCATTTTCTCTGTAATTGAAAAATAGTATCTCACTACCAGCACGACCACTACTACCCACTTTTTTCTCTTCTTGTTTAGAGATTTTCTGAATGAGTAATCTGCAACCTCTAAATTCAGTTCATGTCCATAAACAGCATTTTGGAATTGTCTCTAACTTTGTTAATTGGTCCTTTATCTATTATATATTTTTAAGAACTACTTTTTCTTTATATTTTGAGGACCCATCCTTACCTTTGCAAATAATCTTACTATGGGAAATTGTACATTCTTTCTCGTTGCCTTTTGGGGTTTAGAAACAGACTTGTTTCTCCTTTTATTTCTCTGTATGGCTTTAAACCTTTATTTGTCATTTTTTACCTCTCTGTCTCCTTCTAAACTATTAGCTCTGCAGAGAGAAAACAAAACAAAACAAAACACAAACACACTGTTTTTTCCCCTACCCATATAAGTAAGGCAATAAGCTCCAAGATTTTTTCTTGGTTTATGTGAAAACACCATCTCTGGAACTCAAAGGCTTTCAATTCCTCAGAAATTTCCTTGTTCTATTGAAATGTAGCTTTCAAGGGAAGTCATGCTCAAGGAAATATTTTAAGTAATTCAGACTAAATCTTTGAAAGATGTCAAACATCAAGACAAATTAAAATATTTTATATATATATATATATGTGTTCATTGTTGTGGATTGGTGCCAGAGATTAAATTTTATAGAAACACAACATTTGTTATATAGACTTTCTAATAAATGTTTCCATTAGCAGAAATGAAGAAATATGTATCTAAATTAGTATAAATTAGAATAAACCTAGTACAATTTTCTGAAAAATGTGGTTTAATTTTTTTTTCTTCCTCTGTTTCAATCTATTGTCCATTTTTGTCACCTTTTATTCTAAGTCACAAATACCACTATGAAAGTGTATAAATATTTATTAGTTTGCAGTAGTTTAGTTTAGTTTGTTTTTTGTTTTTTTGTTTTTTCACGTTATTGTAGTTTAGCCCCCTTTGGGACCAGACTACAAAGTCGCTTTCTCACTCTTCCTACCCTCCAAGGGAATAGGGAGAAATAATATAAAAAAAGGCTCAAGGTCTGAGATATGGACAGACAATGATTCTTAAAGTCACGGTTATGGGCAAAACAGATTCGACTTGGGGAAAACTGTTTGTTTTTTATTAAAACCAAAGCAGGATAATAAGAAATAGAAAAACTTTCCCCCCCCCCAACTCCCTTTTCCTGGGCTTAACATTATCTCTACCTCCTTCCCTCCTGAGTGGCACAACAGGGACTAGGGAATGGGGGTTATGGTCAGTTTGTCACACATCACTTTATGGTGCTCCTTCCTCATCAGGGGAAGAACTCCTCTCATTCCCCCCTAGCCTGATGTCCCTCCCATGGGCTGCAGTCCTTCATGAACTGCTCCAGTGTGGGCCATTTTTCTACAGGGTACAGTCCTTTGGGAATGGCTGCCCCAGCGGGGGCCCTCCATGGGCCACAGCCTCCTTTGGGCATCCACCTGCCCCAACATGGGGTCCTCCATGGGCTCCAGGTGGATCTCTGCTCCTCTGTGGACCTCCATGGGCTGCCATGGGGACAGCCTGCTTCATCACGGTCTTCAACACGGGCTGCATTCTGCTACCAATTGGCTCAGCCCTGGCCAGCAGCTGGTCCATCCTAGGCCCAGAGAGTCCACTGGACAAAGGGGAAACTACTAGGAGCTTCGTACAGAAGCTGCTACCGTAACCCTCACTCACTAAATAAAACCAGGACAGGGGGTTTTTAAAACGTATTTTCAGTTACGTGAGCACTGCTTGAGCTATGTAGATTGTGTTTGAAGCTACCTTTTACAACACTGTTAACAGGATCCTGGTGAAGACTTTTAAACACACATTTAATGATGTAACTTGGTATTTTAAACAACATTCCTCTGTGACTTACATAAACGTACATTTTAACATTACTGGAGAAAAGCGAAAAAAAAAAAAGACCTCAATGAACCCAAAGTTATTAAAATGTTTCTATTAATTACATACTTATTAAAATTCAACCCTTTCACTGTCAGGCAGTTAAAATTATGGTGGTGGCGATCTTTCCTCTTGGACAATATTTCCACTGTTTCTGGATGTGACTGTAAGACAGGAAAGGGAAGGGTTACTTCTGATTGGTCTGTCTTTCTTTCTGACCTTCCTTCCTTCCTTCCTTGCTTCCTTCTTTCTTTTCTTCTTTCATTCTTTCCTTCTTTAGTTCACGGAATCATAGGATCATAGAATAGTTAGTGTTGGAAAGGACCCTTAAATGTCATCTAATCCAAATTCCCTGCAAGGAACAGGGACATAGAATCATAGAATCATAGAATGGTTAGGGTTGGAAGGGACCTTCAAAGGTCATCTAGTCCAACCCCCCTGCAAGAAGCAGGGACATCCCTGACTAGATCAGGTTGCTCAGAGCCTCATCCAGCCTGGCCTTGAAAGTTTCCAGGGATGGGGCATCCACCACCTCTCTGGGCAACCTGTTCCAGTGCTCTACAACTATCATTGTAAAAAATTTTTTTTCTAATATCTAATCTAAACCTACCTCCTTCTAATTTAAACCCATTACCCCTCGTCCTATCACAACAGGCCCTACTGAACAGCCTCTCCCCATCTTTCCTGTAGGCCCCCTTCAGGTACTGGAAGACAGCTATCAGGTCTCCCCGGAGCCTCCTCTTCTCCAGACTGAACAGCCCAAACTCTCTCAGCCTGTCCTCGTAGGAGAGGTGCTCCAGCCCTCTGATCATCTTTGTGGCCCTCCTCTGGACCCTCTCCAACTGGTCCGTGTCCTTCTTATGTTG